>JARVGP010000519.1:0-40468 GCA_029876185.1 Mansonella ozzardi | reverse complement strand
GCTGAATATGTAACCAGAACTATAATAACTCCAATTACACCGCGCTTCAGTAGCAGTATTTGTTTTCAAAATGCTTTATGCCAAGATTCATAACTTCAGAATCAATTAAGCATGTCCTAAGTATAAGAATCATATCAAATCAAAAAAAAAAAAAAAAAAAACCATGACTTAACGAAAGAACTAGTAAAACAATACCAGTCAAAAAAACGCAAAAGCAATTTCCTATATGACTAGTTAAGGCAAATGTCATTTATGCATCCGCCTTCTCTGAAATGAACCGTGAATCACTTAAAGACACATTTCATAACTTAAAACTGAAGTATCCTAAATTTTGAAATGAAAGCTTTGAAAATAACCTTGAAACAAAAGCGATTTCGTCTCTTGCCAGTGGGCTAACTGCAACTGGTGTAGATATCTTACGTGTCTTTAAATGGTGCGCCATTCCAGTCATTTTATGTTTTAGTCCCTAAAACAGTAGAAGAATTAGTAGAAGTTATTAGAAGAACCGATGAAAAAATTTTATTCAAACGGTAGAAATGAAGAAATTTGGTGCGATCAATTTAGCCGAACATGACTGATCCGAACTGACAAACAATTCCTATACAATCACGATATATATATACATATCAAAAATTTTTCTTCCAATACCGAAATTACTTACATCACTCATGCATAAGGAAAATAAAAGAGTTTCGCAAAAATTAGTTTTTTGAATCTCGAACTCGAAATCTTCAAAAATTTTCATTTTTTTAAAATTACCGAAAATCTCAAATTTCCCATATCACATATTCATTATTACAAGAAATATGTTGAATTTTTTAACCCATAATAATACCTGCAAAGTAGACGGTCGATTTGAGCATGCCAATGCTAGCGGTGATGCAGAAACCACTTTTTCTTCTTTCTTAGTGGGTAAATTAGCATCTGAAAGCCGTTTGAACACAGAGCTATTTGAAGCTACCATTGGTACGACCGCCAATGTTGAAGACAAAGTAGTTGCGTTGCTGCAATAATAAAATTATAATAAAATGCACAAAAAGCCCGTGAACACATATCCCATAACCACAGTCATACTCCAGAAAAAAGACATTCGATAGCTTAAGAATGAAACCATCGACCGTCCAGAAAACTCCCGATTCTTCCAAGCAATTTAACAACCAACCTTAGCTGCATTCCATCTTGACTAGAGACTGATCGAGGCATAAACGTTTGTTTCTGGGATGAACTTCCTGGAATAATATCATTGCTAACTCTTTTGCCGCTTAGCCGACGAAGAAGTGACGATTTTCGAGTTTTCTTCTCTAATTGAACACGATGTTGTGGCTTTCTCAGTTTCTTCTTGGCCAGCTTCCCAACTGTGCGACGTGGTGCACCTTCACGAATTGAGGTTGATGAGATCGGCATTGTCTGCAAAAAAAAAACTTTAATTTCTAGAAAATTTCGATCCTCGAAAATTGACAAATTTCCATAGATTAAGATTTGAAAAAAAAAATTCCCCAGCAAAAACTGAAGTGATACCAGCCACCAGCAAAACGACAAAGCTGTATAAAATATATAAAGTAAAAAAAAAGAGATATAGAGACAGACCAAAGCAAACAATAAATTTATGAGAACATTACCGAAAAGTAAAAGGCAAAGATTTCAACAAAATTACTCAAAATTTTAAGATAAATAAAAATTATTTCGATACCAGATTAGCATGATTAACATATGCCGCGCCTAACTATTAAAGTTTTTAAAAATGTGTAACTCTCATAGCTCCCATTTCCCAATGCACTATCAAATCAAAATTAATTAAATCTCTCAAACTGTTTATTTAAATAAATGCTAACCTTTAGAGAAAGCTCATTTCCGTATGCAAGAAGCCGATGCAACAACTGCGGATGTGTAAGATTAGAGACAGGCTGAGAATGGACATGGGTAATGAGGTCATTTGGCCGTATACCAGAATGGTAAGCTGGAGAACCTTCTTCCACTTTTGTCACCAAATGTTCAATAGTGTAATAGTCCGAATGTTCACTCAAATAGACACGTACTGAACGAATCGTAAACCCGAAACCTTTCGGCCCTTTTCTGAAAGAGAAAATTAAAGCGTTTATATAATTCTGCATATTTAATTCTATAATCGAAGATAACAAATAATTGTAGATATACAATTGAATATATGTACATATATAGTTTTTTTGAATATTCTACTTTTGTATTTTCAATAAAAATCTCTCTCTTTCTCTTTGCAGAAAACACTAGGAACTTTAACAAGTTTTTTTAAATAAAGATATACATGCAACTATATTATGAAATTTAATTTTTTACTTGATGATTATGGGTCCTCTCAATGATAAATTCTGTTCTGTAACCGGAGTTACATTAACTAATGGACTGGGAGAAGCTCCATCAAATGATGACGCGCTAGAAGCTGAACCAGCGGGTGAAAGTGATTGAGTGAGTAGGGATGAAGATTGCTTTGGGATTTCAAGTTGTAAAGTACGGTCGTGTTCGCTAATCGCTTCAATTTTTCGACTCTAAAAAGCGCAAACAGAAGCTATATGAATAAGTAAATAAATGAAGAAATAAACAGATAAACAGATATATATTTATATATTACAATTGCACTGTGAATTAAATATATATATATATCATAATCGCAAACATTCGCCATTCCTATGTTTTGGATTAGCATATTTTTTAAATTCTTTCCTTCAGTAATTCCGATAAGATCTACTTACGCAGTAAACATGCTCCGAGTGAAAATAAATTATTTTTTGATCTTGTTAAGGGAATTTAACTCAGACTTGACCAAAAACTCACAGAATCGAAAATAATTTGATCAGAAGATGATCGTAATTCAGTTACAGGTGATAATTCTTTTCTATCACATAAGCTAGTTATAGCTGTATCGGGTTCACAAGTTATCGAGAAACTGAAACAGAAACTGTGAGTTTAGTAGAAAATTAAAATAAGCTATTCAGTTTTAATTTCCGTACTATTAGGGAATAAAAAAACACTATGAAACATGTTATCCTAATTCCACAATGTAAAAAATTATTTTCCAACAAAGGTTAGAAATCTTTAACAGAATTTTCATAACTTCAAAAAAAAAAAAAATTTCTTACCGTGGCAAAGACATTGCTATGTTGCATTTCTGATTCTGATAATCTTCTGCAGTTGACAACTGTCGAGAAGGTTCCGAAAATTTAGATGCATCAATTGAGCAATCTGTACATGAGCCGCCTGTATTATGATAACCGGTTTCATTCATTCCACTGTTTAACCCAGAAGAATTATTTTGAAGCTGGGACGAAAAACATCGCCTAAGTAACACTGTCTGAAAGTGAAGATATAGTAGCAACAAAGAAAAAATCAAATAAAGACATATTCCGGGATGTTGTAGTTTGTTACTACTCATTCCATAAAAAAATATTTGGAACCAGATAGATGTTCGCAAATCAAAAATGTCATATACTGCTCCTACTTTGGAGCTTCTGGACATGAATTAGTGAGGTTTTATTCCAAAAAATAAGAAAAAAATGAACTAACCGTCGGTAATGGACAGTCATATTTAGTATCTATTTTGTTTTCACAAAAATCTCCGCTTAACTGACGAGGAATTGAACTCGAATCCGATCGATTCCTCTTGACAGCATCAAGACTTGTAATCTAAATAAATAAGGATTTTTAAAAATCTGCTGAAAATTCGATGAAAAAAAGAAATACCTGTGCCATATTAATTGATTCGGTACTGACTATTGAATGTCGAGGTGACGCAGTATCAAAAAAACCAAACATTGGAGCATTATCTTCATCACCACTATCAACATCATGATTGTAACTAAAAAAAGCAAGCATTAGAAAATCAAAAATTGAAGAAAAAAATAGCATATGCAATTCGAGAATTAGGAAGTGTTGAAACGTCCCAGAAATTTCCTAAAAAATTATATTCGGATCACGAGCACCTTAATGAATGGATAGTACACGAAAATATGATCATAAGACATTTGTTTAACTTTTCTCGCGGCATTAAGATGTAGATATGCTCATAACTCCAATACATAACTTCTTATAAGTAATCTTACAGCATTAGCAACCGTGAAGGAATAAAATTTAATGCAGAAATTTCATTTCTTCAGTGTATAATGCAAAATAATTTATAGATATAAACTATATTTCGCAAGCAAGGAAGCTATCAAAGTACTTTATATACAAAACTTAAATGTTCTTCAACAACTTGCTCGATAACAGAAAAAACCAAATACAAAAATGACAAACCGATCTGTTCTAGCATCAAAATAAGACGTATCTTCGTCGCCCTCCAGTTGGGGTACAAATTCTGCTTTTTGGCGCAACAAAGTTTTGAAATTTAAACCAGCAAAAAAGAAATCACTCATCAGCTGCAATTAAAACAAAAAGAAACAATAAGACAATTGGAAAATGGAAAATTTCCACTGATTCAATTAAATATACAGAATCTGAAATTCGGAATAACAACTGCAGCAGTTATTAACTAGAACATATCTGAACGGAACAAACCTGCTGAGCACCTCTAGCTGATCCAAGCCGTTCCACTGGATCCTTCTCCAATAAACGCTTAATTAAAGATTCAGCTTCTGCTGGTAGTGATTCTTCTCCATCAGGGAACTCTGCCTCCTCTTCAAAAAAAAAAAAATTTTATGGATAAAAGTTTCAAGCAAACAGGAATTTTATATTAAGAAATTTTTAAAACAACAATACCAAACTATAACTAACCGTTAACAATTTTTGAAAACAAATTTTCAGGAGTATCAGCCATAAAAGGAACAATTCCAATGAGAAATTCATATAAAATGACACCAAGTGCCCACCAATCCACTGGTTTACCTTAAAAGCACCCAAAGTGATAATGTACTTTTTTCTTTTCACAAAAAAATGAAGGGATTTCATAGAAAACAGTGAATCATGTCATTCACAAAGTTTTTTCTACATTGCGATAATAAATATCTTACTACAGAAAAATGATAAGAAAAAGCAAATGAACACACCATATCCTTGTCTTAAAATCACTTCTGGAGCGATATATTCAGGAGTGCCACAGAGCTGTTTATCCGTAAACTGTTGCGTATCCGAAATATCCAAGTAGTTTTCGCAAAGTAGTGTTGCACGACTCATCAAACCAATTTTTGAAAGCCCAAAGTCGGTTAACTTGATATGACCTATTGCCGTTATCAACAAACTATAAATAAATGAAAAAATCACAAAATTTGAAGTGCAAATAATCACACAGTAATTTGAACAATAATAAAATGTCGTAGATTTTATTGAAACTAGAAAAACCTACTAGTGAAAAGTCTAACACATTTCCGCTCCCTTGTACTACCTTATACTAGTTTAGAAAATACCTTTGTCTCCGAAATTTGACAAATGATAAAACATTGACCCTTGTATGGAACAAAAAATTATTTCCTACTTACATAAATTCCTCACCGTTTTTTTTTGAGACTCAGATTCCTATTTGAAAATTTTACATTTCATTTTACAACAAATTTTTAGATGAAGGAAAAAATTAGAAAAATATAAAAGATTTACTTATCAGGCTTTAAATCACGATGTACGATACCACAAGAATGAAGATAATCAATAGCAAGAATAGTCTCTGCAATATAGAGCCTTGCCGCATCAAGTGGTAATGTTCCAGCTTTTTTTAGTAGAGCTGCACAATCTCCACCTTCCACATATTCCATTAACATGCACAAATGATGACGTGTTTCGAATGAACCATAAAATGATACGACAAATGGATTATCCGTAAATGTCAGTATATCTCTCTCGGCATATACCTGAAGAAAGCAATAAATTTGGACTTGATATCAGACATTTTAATTTTTCCAAACTTTCCTACCAAATTAAACGATAAACGAAATAAGCAAATATTACAACCAAACTACCTGATTTATTTGATTACGCATTAATAAAGTTTGTTTCTTCATCCGCTTCAATGCAAATCGTTGTCGTGTTTCTTTATGCCGCACCAAGTAAACGGCACCATATGCTCCATTGCTTATTAACTTAATAATCCAAAATTTGCCGCAAAACTAATATTTATTAAACATTAAATATAATTATCCCTTCATCATTGCGAAGTATAAACAAACGTCCAATAGAATGTTTCGTTAAGCAAATTTTAAAGAAAAGTTTGATTTATGGTATGCGCAAGTTTCATTTCATAATAGCTATTTTGCTCAATTCTACAGCTCTTTTTCATTAAAGAATGTCACTTCTGATTTATTTCCATCTATCAACTACTGGAATTTAAAAACACAATATTCACTTCTCACCCGAATTGTTTCGTAGTCATCTTCAGATGGCGGACGCTTTTCATATATTTCGCGCTCACATCCCGCAGCCATACGAGTTTCATCATCGAACATAGAATCCTGCTTTCCCTAAAAGAAATTTTTTTCAAAGTAAAAAAGATACATTGCATGCATGCAAAATCGCATCCATTTAAACAGAGAGGATTGATTAAAACGCAAAATTTTTTCTAATATTGAACAATCGATCATGACAGACTGAAGATAAACAATAGCTTCAATCATTCGCATCAAAAACATATTTTAAAAACATCTTTTGGAACAAATTATGAATTAATTAAATAAAAATAAGTACAAGAGTATTTAATAATTACCTCAAAAAGTCATTTTTCCTAACCTCTGAAGTCACCTTAATTTCAAAAATTATACAGAAGCCACAGATCTAACATACCTTTGAAATATCAATTGTTGATTCAGACATCAAATTTTTATTCAGACCAAGTTTGCTTATGATGTACTGCGGTAAATCTGGAACTCTAGCATTACCTGCACCGAGCTGCTCGCGAACTGCCCCTTCCGTTTCTTGCAGTAGGTGATAAAATTGATCTGGATCGAACTCCTTTAATTACATTAAAAATATTCTATGCTTTAGGCAGCGAGAAATTAGAAAAAAGGACAAGCTTTCCCTGGACTAATTAAAGATCGCAGAATGGGACTAAGTCATTCTTCAAATCTTTGCTAGTTTTCTTTTCAATCAAACTATTCAGTTAAACTTCTACTAATGAAAACCAATTACCAGACATTCCAAAATACGAGCCGGTCGAGAAATTATCATTAGTACATGCTTCGTTATTTTAGATAAAAAAGCGAAATTATCAGGTGAAGTTTTTTCGTGCGCTTCAGCAATAATAGCTTCAAGTCTTTGCGATATTTCCGAGAAATAAGAGGCATTGGTGAGATCATCTCTCGACTTTGAAAGACAATCTAAAATTCTCTTTAAAATATAATCAGCATCTCTGATGAGCACTCCAATATGCCTATGAAGCTTAAGAATTTTTATTCTAATAGTACAAGGCCTTCAAGGTGAAGCATAAAATTTCCGACGATTTTTTCTGCGAGTAGAAGTGTGAAAATAAAATTTCCAAGAAACGCGCAGTACTTTTCCAAGCTGTTGTAAAATAAAAGCAATGTTAAGTTGATCAGTTGATTTTTGCCAATCATACCTCATATGACTTTTAGTTTTTCATACTCTTACTGAATTCATTTCCAACATTTCCAGGTTAATCACTGAAGATCTTAGAAACGATGTATGAAATACCATTAGCAACTTCGACAATTTGGTGATGAAGAAACCGCGTAGCACCATCTGAGATCAACCGCATTCTACGATCATCCTCCACGCTATCAGCCATTATTGAACGATGACTAATCAGTGAGTTAAGTGAAGTATTCGGTGAACCATCCCAGGGATCCTCCAAACAAATACTTTCTGGTCTTAATAGTGTATCCAAATATGCAACATCAGATAAATGGGCATTTTCATCGATTAACTGACGGAGCTGCTCTTCCATTTGTTCCTTTGCCTATAAATCAGCTATCGCTTAATTTGATTACGGTGAAAATGTACAACTTATGACAGCTCAGCAATGCCTACAGTTTGATCAAATTATGCTGGAATTATTCAAAACTTATAAATGATTGCAATCAAACTATAAATTTCTTTATACCTTTGGAAAGCGCTCTTTGTAAATTGTTTTATGAAGAGCAACACTGCATGTCAAGTCACAGCTGAAATTTACAGAATTCCTATAATATATAACATATTGATTTGTGGATAATTTTCAAAATAAAAAAATCTTGTTTATTATTTTCTGCAAGGGATCAGAATGCCACAGGTACCCATATTATGCTTTCAGTAGCGTAAGAAATATCGAATAAATATCCAGAAATCATTTGCTAAAGCTTCAATTAAGCACAGAAATTATCACAATCAAAATAAATTTGCAATATATACAATGAAACAGTGAAACTTTAAACTGAAAAAGATTAAGCTCAAGCTCACGTTAAACTGCGCGAACGAGGACGACTGTGTCCCGGAAAATCTTCGTTTGAACCCTCAGCACTACTAAGTCGCAAATCGGTTAGAATATCGCAAAGTTGTTCTTGCGATGAATATTCACTCTATAAAGATTTAGTTATTTACGTTTCATGAAGATTTATAATCTTCTGGACTACTGTACAAAAACTGTACTAAAATAATAAGATAGTTCTCGAGAAAAGCGATTATGAATATTTTCTCTTGGAAAAAAGATGAATGCGTAAAAAACAAATTTTGTCATCAGCAGACTTGATTTTTTCTTCAAATTTTCAATGAAAATCGCATGCGCATAATTTTCACAGCAGTTCATAATTTATTAGAACGTATCAAAACTATTTTACATAAATATAACATAGATTTTGCCCTTTCCCCTACTATTTACAGTAGTGGAAACATGCTACTATTAACGGCGCATCCTGATGTTCATTCCTGATGTTTCCTAATGTGAGAAAAAACAATGAATGTTCAACCAGAAAGATTTTTTCTAAGGACTGTGTTCTAGTAAAGCCTATGAATCGATCGTTACGGAGTGAATTCCAAAAATAAAACAACCGAGAATGCTGAATTGCTTCCTGGTGTCCCGTAACCACTTGATGATGGAAGAGATGCAACCGACCAACGCCTATTATCCTGAGCTGGTGCTAACAGCGCTGCACGCGAAGTTCTGAAGAAATGTGATACATATCTCTGGTTTATCTTCTGATATACCCTCTTGGTTTGAAGATGTAAATTCATTATCAATAAGAGTATTGAAAATATCAGAGATAGCAAACCTAGGTGGCGTAATTATTGGATTTGTTTTTCCGTAAAGAAAGGGAAATAGCACAAAACGACTAGGCGATCGGCATCTTCGCGCAAGGATAGGTGATGCTGAAGCATTCAAACTTCTACGACATCCAAGGTTAGTGACCGAAGAATAAGACAGATGACTTCCATCTTTTCTCTAAAAATTGTGTATTGTAAAAAATTTGCTTAATGGGGAATATTATTGAAATACAGTAACATTACATATACGATAAAATTTTTTCCCTACTCTCTCGGAAAAAAGAAAAACCCATCAAAAGGAAATCTAAAAAACATAACTTACTCGAAAACGAACAGAAGACGACTGAATTGATGCAGAAATTTGTGGATCAGAATGACCTAACGAAGAGTTACGCATTCGCACCAAATTTCCTGATGTTGCAGTATGGTTTAAACACGGCGAGTCTATTGATTTTTGACTGAGCAAACCTAAAACTTGAAATTCAAAATGCAGAACAAATCAAAACAATATGCAACAATACTTTTTTTTCTTCATACTTTTTTCTTAATACTTCTTCAGTACACTTAATGTTTGGTAGTTTAATTTTGATAGAACCTACTGAAATGTATTTCCACTTAATCCTTTTAAGCAAAATAGTCGATGATTTGAAGTTGAAATTTCCATTACATTAAAACAAGCCCATATACAAGATCAAATTATAATTTTGGAAAAAAACAGAAATAAAACTTTATACAAATACTTGAAAGTTACGATATGGTAAAAACGAAAGCAATGAAGTATGATAAAAACTAAGAAAATCAGCGGAGGTATGAAACTGAAGGGTCGTTGGAAGTGGTCATTATTCAGTGCACATATGTTTGGTCACTAAATATACTGAATATACTGAACATACTGAATCTCAAAAATAAATGAGTATTTAATTGATTTCATTGAAAATGAGGCAAAATCTATTCAACAGCATTTCGATTATATCTGATTTTGCTGCTACTTAAAGACAATTGCGAGGAGCTAGATATCCCTCTTTTTTAGCATTCTATGAATAAACTAATTAATTAATTATGTGTGACCGAATTCCTTAAACAGAGAATGAAACTATCAATATATAACACTAAATTTGATAGATTATTCATAGAAAGTAATGAAACTATAGAGTCATAGTTTTATTACTTTCTTATTATTTCCCAAAATACTCATTCTGGAGTGTAAATGCATTTAATTCAACATTATCGACCATTCTTAGGTTTCAGCAATGCAAAACTTACTATTAGAACTCAGTGTCAACACTAAAATTGAGGTAAAGTTCAAAAAATCAGCTACTGAAATCGATCGCATCTAGAGCAGATTAAAATATGACATAAGTTGACATCTTAAATTACGTTACTCAAATTAGTGGCAGACGATAGTTTCAATCTCATTACTATTTTAACGATGCATCAGTAACAGAAATAATCATTTTTTACCAGATAAACGCCTTCCTCGTTTGTGTGATATTTGCATTAAAAAACGACTCTCTGAAATGTCAGCACTTCCTTTTTCGATAGCAGATTTGGTTCTTAGCATTGTAGTACCTAAAATTCTCGTTATATCAAGAGCAACCAATTTCAACACAACATCTGCAGACCGATGATTTTCAGTTTGTTAAAAATGATTTAAATAAATTTGATTACATCATTTTACCAAAAAAGAAAGCACACTTTTTGAAGCTGTAAATGTACACGGCAATTGAGAGGGTGCAACTATTTTTTGCTGTGATAAGCGATGTTCGTCATCACCTTCTGATGGCAGTCCATAAGAATTATTCTGCGTTGAAAAAGAACGAACCGGACGAAGTAATATTGGTGAAAGCATCAAAGAATTAGATGAATCGACCGGTGACGACTGAAAATCTTTTAAAAATATCACATTTCAATGTTTTTGGAAGTATTTTATTGCGTAGAGAAAGTATTTATTTGCGAGGTGTTTACAAAAAATTTGTTTACAATTTATACTAAATGTAAAATTTAAAAACAATTGGTGCAAAAATAATCCAGAATAATGAAGAGTGGCGTTCGAAAAGGCGTACGTGAAATATAAGGATAAAATGATACAACGATATAGAAATTCAATTTGAATTTACTGGCTGTCGCTTATAGTTAGTGGCATATATATTTTTGAGAAAATATGCTATCTTCATTTTCTTGAAACTACATTAATTTAAGGGTGAAAAGAAGAGGTGAGAAATAATTTTCTAATAGCAAGTATATATTCTGACTTTACTTCACCCTCTCCGTATTTTTTCTTTTTATCTTCAATCTTTAACTGTCAAAAAGTTTGTTCATCATTTTCATCATTTTCTAGTAACATATGATGTTATTCTTACACTAAACTGTGTAAAAAAACTGATAATCATCAAACAAGTAACCGATGTAACAGCAGATATTTTTTTCCGGAAAGGAATATGAGCATCGGTAAATGCAGCAGAACATCCAGAACATTGTGGTGAGGATATTGATTGTGAATTTTTTTCCGAACAACTTTTTCCATTTTCTCCATTCGAGATGCTTTTCTTAAATAATTCGTTCGGCCAATTACAACCATTCATTTTATCAACATCATCATTCTGTTTCAAGATACGCTATCTTCATTTTATCACTATTTTCTGAAATATACATCTGTCAAATCGTCATAAATCACAAGTTATTATATCAAAATGAGCAGAAAACTGAAAAAAGAAAGTGATATAATTATTTTGCTAAATTTTTTAATACAATACGATTAGTTCCAATAAGCAAATAAATGACAGTACATGGCGATTTCCTTTGAATGAAAATAAAAAGTACTACGATAATAACTATCATATCAATCCCTCCAATCTTTTCCTTACATATTATAGTATTAGGAATAATAAAACAACGGAATAGAATATACTAAAATTTCTTTCGATAAAAATTTAGAATTTATTTTTAGATTATTAAGTAATAATTCGTGAAATGATTTAATTTACTACGAAAGAATAATTGAATAAAAAATCTCTTCGTATTGCTTTATCTTGAAATCTTAAAAAAATAATTGAATGAATTTTAGCAATTAGTTTTGTCAATAATGACTTGTACTTTCACTTCGGCGTACTCTAAAGTTGTGTTTTAAAAACAACAGCACAAAGAAACTGAACGTATCGATTCCCAAAGAACAGTTTCATTTCCTATGAAAACTCAGTGTTAGTTCAAATTTATTTCATTTTCATTCCATTTTAATTTGTTTTGTCTAATTTATGCTATTTTAATACAAATTTTCATTCTATTTAATTTGTAATTATTTTCATAAAGAGATTGACTTTACCATACTGATACATTGAAATATATTAAAATTTCAGTATTTTCAATCAATTATGATTAAATTTTTTCAATTGATAGAACATATGATGGAAATAGGAATCATTTGCAAGTCAGCTTTCATTATATGCATATACCTATATAAGTACTGATTAATCTTTTTCTAAATACTGCCTATAAAAGGTAAGAAAATTAAGGAGGTCAAAGGTTAAAAATGGCCGGGAAAAAGATAGGAAAACCACGAGGACTATTAAATCTTCGATGAGGACTGGGAGATGTGTCGAGATTTCATGCCAATAATATCCCACAAAGGTTCTCGTTTATTGATTGCAATATTCTGTCCAGCTAATTGCTCGAGTGACCGGCAATCAATCGAAGTTCATCGATGTGTAATGTTAGTAAACAAGAGCCAAACGGAAATTCCATCAGTGCATTTACAATGTGTAGAAAAAAATTTAAGAGTATGGGAAGATAGAAAGGAATACGTAATAGTACATTCGATTAGGCTAATTATTAGGCTAATTTAAAAAAAAAAAAAACTAAAAAGAAAAAAACGCTAAGCTAATTTTGAATTCTTTTATAGCAACGGATACTGGTCAAGATAGGGATAAAGAAAGACTATAATTTAATGTATTTTAAAAAAGTTACATATTGGAAATTGCTTGAATAAATTGAGCAGATGCTTAAGATTTTTGACTACTTATTGAGGAGATGAACATTTTGTGATATTTTGATATTTTGTCAGAAAGAGGGAAGTAACTGCATAATAACTGATAATTCTATAATAACTGATAATGTGTGAGGTGAAACTTCTAGTTAGATATTCACTTACTAATTTCATTCAGGCAATTTTCAACAACTTAACTTTAAGAACAATTTTAAATGACAATTTCACTAATTTAATTTTACAAAACATAAATGTTGTTTTGTAAAATTGATAAATTGGTAATCGATACGGTGAAACTTATTTGTAAAATAATTCTCCTTTTCATATCGTTTCTACCAGAACAACTTGCTATTTTGTCGTATCGATATGTTTGATGTTATAAACCAAGTGGAAAGTAATCTTTAAATATGGCCACAATCCGACACTAATGTGTCACACTGAAATGTGTTATATTTTGTAGCTGTATGGAATGATTGAAGTAGGGCGTAGGCGTATTAAATTTCAGAATATTTTACTGCTATTGCTGTTGAAATTTGTAGCAGAACGAGAGTGGTGGAAGCAGTTGTGAGGTATAAACATAATAACTGCAACAAGTGGTTGTTAGTAAAGAGGCTCATTAATGGCAGTGAAGGAGGCGAATGATCGTTTCTATGCTTCAATAATTAGGGTTTGATTTTAATTTAATTTCGATTAAAATTACAATTTCTCATTACTTACAATATTTCTAAATTTGTGTAATTTTCTAGCAATATTTAATGCTTAGTAGAAAGGGAACAATTCAAATGTCACAAGGTATTTGCTCAAATTTCTCAAATAATTTAATAAGATATTATAAAATATTCTTTTCTATTGTAGGGCACTATTTGTGGTGGTGGAATTTTGGGTCTTATTTTATTTGCTCGAAAAGGACGAATGGTATTTTCATGGCTTTTTGTTACAAACAGTAATTCTATGATGATTTTGGATGTTAAAATGTCTCAGTTTTTCACACAAAACTATTTTGTGTTCTTTTGCCAAAAAAATTTTTTTGCGACAAAAAATCATTTTTCATAAATTCATGCTTGAATCTTCCTTAATTAGAAATGGTTGTTTAATTTGCACCAGTGAAATTAGCGATGTTAAGAAGTTTGCATTTTTACGCAAAGTTTGTATTTTCTCCTTTATAGATTTACAAACACTTAGCATCTTGTTAATCATTCTTGGCAAAATGCTGTATTACATTTCGATTTGATTTTTACAAATTTCAGTTTGCGAGGTATGAAAGGGTATCTGATATACCATTGGAAGTGTACACAAAGGGAATTGAACTAAAAGGAATTGTTCGTACTGTTCATTCAAATGGTTACATGAAAGTTGAACATATACCAACATTTACAATACCAAAATTTTTTGCCAAAAAAAAATTCATTCAGGTAATATACTTCGATGTAATTTTTTTAAATTTATAAATCAGTTGAAACAAATAATTGTTGTTTAGATAAATGATCATTGATTAAGGTATTTTCGAATTACTTTAGAAAATTGTGTAGCCAGGATTGCTGGACATACGGCTTGCGGGTATTAGCGTTTCGAATGCTGGTTCAGAATATCTTACAAAAGATCTGCGTTTGCGTAGTAGTCAGATACTTTTCTCCCCCATCAAGCCGATTGAAAACAACAGATGCATTGATGCTGAAATTTTTGTACAGAAGGTCAGTTTATGGATTTTTTACTTTATTTTTTTCAAAATGCAATCTAATTTTAAAATTAACATGCTTTCACGACAAATTCATCTATAAATTTACTTCACGTAGCCTTTGTAGAAGCGATTTCTGCAAACAAATTTAAATGTGGATTTAGTACGTCAAGGTTTTGCACATGTAATATCACTGAGTAATCGAGAACACCTGGATGCATTGAAAGCTAATCCCACATATTCAAGGCTGTTGTCGAAGCTGATCATGTCTGAAAAGGTTTTTTTTTTTTTCTACGAATAGTGCAACGAATAGCTAAAGAAAACAGCGATTTCAAATTAAACACAGAAAATTAAAATTCTTCTCAAATTGAAACATGAACTTTCCATTTTTCAACTTGATATCTAATCAATCTTATCATTTGTGTGAAAATTCTTCAGATTGCTTATCGCCGAGGATTGGGCCTATGGACCCGTGATACATGGGCAGAGGTTTTGTTTTCATATCCTACTACTTTCAAACAGATCATCCGCTCATCAGCAATAACAAGATTTTTGGTAATTTTGAAATCATTATGAATTGCTAAGCATGATGATTTTTTTTAAGAGGAATTCGAACAAACTTGCAAATTTCTATTTTCTGATAAATAATTGAATAATGGTGCAATATTTTGGTTTCCATTCTATTCCAGTGCAGTTTATGTAAGTTGGGAGTAAATATGATTATGGCAAGTAAAATCACTTCACGCTGCCAGTAAATGTTTTCGTAATGAAAAACATGATGTCATTTTTCCACATTCCATACTTCTACTTTTTATGATAAGATGTTTTTATTCCAGGTTGTGAATCGTATCTAATTTACGATGTGAAATTTTTATAATGTTTAGGTAGCATCTGTAGTTGTCGGCAAACAAATGCTCATCAGTGGAAGTCGTCTATCGAAACAAGCAATTAAAATCATCATTTTCTTAAGCCAGAAAACATATATAGCAGTGCAGCAATTAGCAAATCCATTGTTTGAATTAAGCAGTGTGATGAAAAGGAAGATTAATAAACTTTCATCGAAATGAATTCGATTACTCTAGATTATTGTAAACCATATTATAATGTTTGTTTGATTTAGCAAATATTTGAATCATCAGCTATAGTCATTGCATACACTCGTCTCTTTCAATTTTTTAGATATCATTTTTATTAGGTTTATAGTCGAGGTTCGAAGATTGTTAAATAATGTATATTATGTTGTTGTATCTACTTGTAAACACTAAATTTTTGACTGAAAAGCAGAAGTGTACTGATAAAAAAATTCATAGAATGGCCCTTTTGTAGTCAATTTAGCAAATGTATCTACGATTTTATATACTTGAACTAACTTTTGTATTTGAATTTTTTTGTTTTTCCTAGTTGATTTCTTTTAATGTTGCTTTCGTTAGAATAATGCATGTATCATTTTGGTCTTTCTTCTGCTCTTCGTGTAGACTGGAATGCGATATTTCAAAGTCTTCAGGTTTTATAAATTAAATGAATTTTTTGAAATTTTTTAGCGTCAGATGGCTAATTTAGAGAAACTATTGCTGAGTTTTGGTCCGAAAGGTCTCGCTTTTATAGCTGGCACCGTGGCAACAGGCTTTGGCATAAAGGAATCACTTTTTTCTGGTATCAAATTGTGCTGGCATTTTACTTCCGTTTAATAATTTAGTAGTCATATGAATTCCAAAAAAATTCACACTTCCTGAAATTTGCCGATTCTTACGTTTCACCTAGATGAGTTTCTTTTTTTATTTGCGGAATTTTTTATATTTACTCCGGTAATTCTTTGCAGTTAGATTATAGGCTTATGAAAGATGAAAAATTTCTGCAACTTAAAAGTCGAGGCTATAATTAATGTTTAAGAGAGAATTTTTAGTTGATGCTGGACATAGAGCAATAATGTTCAATAGAATTGGTGGTGTTGGTGATGATATCTATAAGGAAGGACTGCACTTCCGGGTGCCTTGGTTCCAATATCCGATTGTATATGATATTCGTGCTCGTCCTAATCAGATTCGTTCACCAACCGGAAGCAAGGATTTGCAGGTTGTTTTTCGTCTTTTATTGGCATTTTTTTGTGCTTCATATCGTCTTCAGTAAACATCCTTTTAAAGTGAATGCTTTGGTTTGGATTTATCTATGTTTGATCATTCAGATGGTGAACATTGGTCTGCGTGTTCTTTCACGTCCAGATCCTTCGTCACTGCCAAAAATTTATCGGATGCTGGGACAGAATTGGGAAGAAAGAATTTTGCCTTCAATTTGCAATGAGGTTTGTAGTCCAAAGTTTGAAAAGCTCAGCATTACAGCATTGTAAAATACAATTTTGAAAGTAATAGAATGGAGGGAGCACATTTGATTTTAGTTTAATGCCTTATGGTCTTTAATGACATTGAAGAGCTTAGGAAAGTTATCATTAGCAGGAAATACCGGTTTTTTTCTTTTTTATATGTTATTTGTGAAGCCTTCAGATTTGTTCTATATTTTTGGATGCTTCTTCGCTTTATAGGTACTCAAAAGTGTTGTAGCGAAATTTAACGCTTCCCAGCTGATAACACAACGACAACAAGTTTCTTTACTCGTTCGTAAGGGTCTCATTGGTTAGTTTATTTAATTTCTTTGTTTCGTAACTGTCAATACTTTTTTGTTAGGTCTGAGTGTGCTTTTTTGATATTGTTTGTACCAAAATTCGTAATTTGTTTCAAAAGCATTATGATTATTTATTCGAAATTTTTGAAGAGAGAGCACTGGATTTCAATATTATTTTGGACGATGTGGCAATTACTGAATTGGCTTTTTCCCCGCAATACTCTGCTGCTGTAGAAGCAAAACAAGTTGCTGCTCAAGAAGCTCAACGTGCATCATTTCTTGTTGAAAGAGCAAAACAGCAGAGGCAGGAAAAAATTGTCCAAGCTGAGGGTGAAGCTCAGTCTGCTAAACTTGTAAGTGATTTTAGTGTGATTTCATAATTTTATTTCATGCGCAGAATTCTTATCTGTGTTTTAAGTAAATGTCGTTGATCTTGGCGAAACTGAACAGTCCAAAAGTTCTCGCTGTAAAAAACGACAAAAATCATTGATATACAACTACAAAGACATCACATATAATAATGATAAAATGTGGATGTCTATTGATTTATGTGCACAGTTCCTACTCTATTTATGCAAATTTCGATCCTGCATTTGATTGCATTTTATCAATAAGGAATTTTCAGATAGGGGAAGCAATGAAACGAGATCCAGGCTTCTTAAAATTGCGTAAAATTCGTGCGGCTCAGAAAATTTCGAAAATTATATCAGAAACAGCGAACAACAAGGTTTGTTTTTTATTCGAACAAATCCTCGAAAATTAATAACATTTATAAAATTCGATTTGCAAATTATCTGAAGTCCTTTGGTCTTTTCAATTATGACTGATAAATTCTCAACTAGTTTGTATAGAGATCATAGTTTGAATAATTCATGTATTTTAATTTGCAGATCTATCTACCATCCGGTGGTCTTATGCTAAATATTGCCGATGAAGATTACCTAAATGTTGATAATAAAGATAGGTTGAAGCGGTGAAATCGATATTGAAAACTCGTACACATTGATATTGAAAATTTTGTTGATTTTTTCCTTAATTACACTTCTATGTTTTTCATTTCAAATGAAAGTATGAAACCTTTCTAGCTGCATAAGCACGAACTATTAATTTATCCAAACGCACTGTAGTGGAATGAAGTTAGCAAAAGTAAAAAGTAATTATTGAAGCAAGTTTCATATATTGAAGCAAGAAGAAGAAGTTTCAACAAATAATATTGAATTATAGTACGTATGAAATCATAATCAGAAACATTGTCGTTACAAATTGTCGGTTTGGACATTATTACGCTGCTCAATTAGACCACGACGAAAGCATTGTTTGATTTTGTTGAGTATACTCCAACATGGCAGCATGCTTATATCTAACTGAAAAATTCCTTTTCGTTGAAATTTTTCTTTAAAAATGTGTTTTAAGATAATTAAAATAAACTAAGAATTAATCTTGGAATTATCTTCAGAATCATGACAAGGTGAATTATATATAGATTCAATTATTAAACCTGGAATTTGAGTTCGTTATTTGATATTTGACAAAATAATAGACATTTATCGCCAGCGACGGTCCGTTGTACGCCGTTTGCACGGCAACAATTGGTGTGATCGGAACCCTGAGCAGCACATGATAGTAACATCCGACCGTTACTTCGCGGACAAAGATCTGCGCCAAGAAACATTGCCGTTATCTGCAATCCATGGGAAATTCTTTTGCAAAACTTAGTTTATTGTTTCGTGATAATTGAAGAGAAAAATTTATAGAAAGTGAAAGATTAATTTTAAATATTATTATAATTATTCGTATCGTTTGCTAAAATATTGCAAATCATTTTCTTAAAGTTAATTTATTGGGGCTGATATATATTTAAATACTTCTTCCGATTACTACATATTCAATATATTTGTTAGTTACATGTCTTCTAACTTTTAATTTCTAACTCTTATGGACAGTTAAAAACAGAATATAATGAAAGTGCAGTATGGAATGCGTTACATCATTTATTCCAATGATAAAAAAATCTATCATTTTCATACCATGATAAGTGTATTGTAATGGTACCAGATTTTGTTATTTGCTGGTATCAAATTTCGATACCAATTTTTTATTTATCAGTCTAGTCGCATTTAGCGTAGTCATTATGTACCACAACTAGTTCTCGAATTTTTGAACCAAACAGGTTGATAAATTTACTATTAGGTATAAATCAGTCTTGTCCAAAATAATAGAACAATTTTTGAGGTGAATTTATCATGGATGACAATGCTCACAAATGGAGTTATATATCAAATCTTTCTTAAAGGATAAAATATTGTATATTTAACTGAATTAGGTTTTGTAAGAGAAATGAAATTAAAGAAATTTTTAAAGATAAAAATTATGAAAAAGGACAAGAAGTTTACCACTTTACGATCAATAACATCAAAGTTACATCTCGATTCACATTTGACATCTATATTTCCTCTTCTGCAACATTCCAAGAAGACATCGTTGGCACTCTGCAATTGCACTTGCAATATTTACACTAGCGATAAATGATTGTAATTTCGAAGAATTATCGAATTCTTAAAATTGAATGTTATTTTAAAAAAGAAAGTAATAAGTAGAAGTAGAACCTTAGCAATTGGGAATAGATATTGTTCGTTGACAAATTCCTGGACTGGCTGTAGCGTCGTTTGAAATGCTAAAACTGGTTCAAGAACTGTCCTATTGCTAGTACTGATGTTTAATAAATTCACCGGTATATTTTGCTCCGTTGGACTGCTTGGCCTAGGCGGAACAACTGCCAAGACGGCTAACTGTGATAATTTAAGCATTTGTGTTTGTGTTATAGGCTGAATTTCAGATAACTGTTCTCTGGAAAGTTAGTTTATAACAAATTAAACGGTAGTAATTCAAGCAGGAGTTTTGGGCAATCTGGTGATATCAGATTATCTTCACGCTATCTATGAATTTTAATTTCAATTTGTATTTTAAATGATGAATACATGACTTACTGGCCATGAGATATCACAGATTGTAGAGGAGATGATGAATGCCTGGATATTGAAGTATCGTACTGTTGCTTATTTAATATGGTTGAACCTGGAACTTTTGTTTGAACAAGGCTAACTTGAGATTGACTTACTTCCAAAAATGCCACAAATTTTGGGATCGTTTACATGATTGGAATTTCGAGGATGTGTAATGATGATTATTTATATTTGGGTAAGAACTGTGACATCGAAGAAGTTCTCTTTCGATTTACTGAAAAACTTTGACGAATGCTTGGAAACGGTTACTGTTTGTAAAAAGCACATGCTTGGAAGGACCCGTATTGCGAGCTCTATTTACCACATTCTGATATACTGTAGATGCAACGGACAAGTCTCGGTGTCGCATCTCGTTTTCATGTCGTGGAATTTGTACATTATTCTGCAATACAAATTTGCTTTCCATATCATTTTGAAGTTGTCAACACTTCTTCAAACATTTTCTTCTGCCAAAAAACATCTTACTGTTTTCTACTTTTAAGTCCACTACTTTTAATTTAGGAAAAAATGATAAAAAAAGATGTCATACTGTGTTTCTATCTATCTCTGATAAACATTCATCCCTCAGATATTTCTTTTTCATCACCAGTCTTTATATGAGCTGTTGGGCTAATTATTTATAGCTTCAGTTATGTAAATTTTTGTCATACTGAAAAATAATGAGGAAAAAAAGATAACTTTTCTTTATAGGATCGTTTTATTTAATCTTTTTTGTATGTCACAAAATTTTTATGAAATTAAATTTAAAAAATTCTGATTTATTGATATTGTATCCTCATAATTAAAACAGTTTGGCTCAAAGAAATTTTCGTTTGGCTCAAAATGCTAGTGCTATGTAGATCGCTTTCTCTTTCGGCTTCTGGCCTTCTAACTTTCTTCGCTTATTAGTTTTGTAAGCCCTTCGATACTTGCAAAAATTAATCATTGTGAATAACGCTAATCACATGTGAAACCGACTGATTGTGATGATTGGTTCTGTCCTTGAGGCCTATGAATCGTCAATATATAATTCTCCTCAAAGTTTCTCAAATGATTTTGTGTTTGTAATTGTGTTGAGGTGAATGCTTTTTGAAAGCGCGAAGTTAAAGCTGGAGCGTTTTGTAACTGGTTTCTCTGAGGTGCTAATGGTCGCAATGACCAAATTTGTTGGCCCAATGCACCTGAAAATTAAATAATTTTACTCTTGTTCGAACTGATATTTAATTTATTATATTTTACATTCTCACTCAATTCTAATTATGCCACTGTTATTTTAATTGTTTTCCAATGGATGTGTGCAAAGTCTAGAAAATATATACTGTTATAAAAAATAAGGATGAAACCGGATGATTGTTTTTTTGTTTGAATCAAAACAAAACAATTCCCGGTAACAGAAACATCCAATAAAAGTAGTAAAGTAATTCAAAAAATATTCTTTTAATGAAACTTTTATCAAATTTGTTAAAGGAACAATGCTTTTCCAACGGAATTTTTCGGGCAAATACATGTCAGTCTCTGATTACAATGGAACCTAAGTTTTTCTGTATTTGAATACTAAATATTTGATAATAAAAAT
Source organism: Mansonella ozzardi (assembly GCA_029876185.1). Taxonomy (NCBI): domain Eukaryota; kingdom Metazoa; phylum Nematoda; class Chromadorea; order Rhabditida; family Onchocercidae; genus Mansonella; species Mansonella ozzardi. Next base: position 18,473 of record JARVGP010000519.1, on the reverse strand, counting down.
AACCTGATAACATGGTAGCAAGGAGAAGAAACATCCGAGCATCAGCGTCTTACTTTTCCGTCTTCTAATTCTTCAGTGGTACTTCTTTTAATAACACCTACAATAACAATCAGTTGACCCTTGAATTGACTTTTTTCATTTCAAATTCTAATAGATAAAATAATTCTACCAAAAATTTATGTAAACAATCACTACTAATATTGGTATTTCAACTACTGCCATTGCCATTGCCGTACTATCAGTAAGATCCGCTATTGCCACGATACTACTACTATTACTACCACTATTATTACTATTACTATATCTACTGTTTATCGACGCTGCAATCTCTAGTGTCTTATCAAAGTAGTGTTTTTGAAAGTTTTGAAGATGAATTATAAGAAAGGAGTGAGTAACTTGTTTCGTCGATAATTAAGAACAGAAATACAATGGATAACTACTCAATTTCCTATACTTCTCCATTTCTGCTAAAATTGCTGAATTTAAACGATGCAACTGCTGTAGTTTTTCTCTGATACTGAACAGGTAAACAAAACAGAATTTTTTTTTTATCCCTTTAACCATTTTCCTTATCCCTTTTTCCCTTTATAACTACTTCAAACGTGTTCTTGAATATGTTTTAATGCAATGATATTTCCTTCTATGCCTGTTAACAAATATTTTTCCCATTACTAATTGAATCCATTTAATATTACTAACAACAACAGCTTGTTTTGTCATTTTCATACATTTTTAATTTATTATCATTTTTGAAAAGGAAACTAATACTTAAAAGTGTGTACACACATTTAATTGGACATCATTATTTTTCTCCCTTTATTCCTTATCATACTTCCCTGATAATTTCGACTGTTATATGATATTGTTTTACAAGTAGGATGCAAGAACTGATTACATTCTTTGCATTCACACATACATACACACACACACACACAAACAACCATTTTAAAATGAATTTGTATTGCTGAGATTTACACTGATCGTATCTTACGCACTGCAACTTTGAAAGCATTAAAAAAATTGATAAAACCTTAGTGCAGTGATTTTTTAGTGAGAAAATTGTAATATAACTTTATTTGCTTTTTGTTTAAATGATTAATGATACAAAAAACCAATCGTATTTTTCTACCAGCAGCTGTTTCATGATTCCAATTTCAAGAACAGAACAATTTTAATTGAGATAAAAGAAAACTATTGTTTGAAATGAATTTATTTCAATGAATTGAGGAAGAAACTATAATGTTTATATGCCTTTTTTGTCATGAAATCGCATATTTATCAATTCATTTTATCAACTAATAAAATTGATATACAAATTTATATTTAGTGCTCATCGTACAATGAATTTCAAAAATTTGACCAATTCATAATGATATAACATGAGAATATTTTGTCATTAAGTTTCTTCTTGAGTTCTACGTACGCATTCAGCGACTTTCTTTTTAAATGCTGGATAATTTTCACGAAGCATTTTCTGAAATATTTCAGAAAATCTGTTTGCAAAATATTTCATTGCTTAGAAATGAAGTATCTAACTAAATAAAACTTTACTTATAGACTCATGGAAATATTTGAGAAAAAGCAAAAAAGTTGGAAATCGAAAGATGACCAAAATGAATTGAATAGATTCAGATCCACAATGATATTTTATCGCTATCTTATCAATTAATTTTTCCATTTAGTAGTTGTATTTAAAACATTAACATACGGCAGCATCAACATTAGCAGGCGATTCGTAATTAGGATCGGCAAGCATAGATATCACTGATAGCAAAATGGTTTCAACTGTATGAACCGGTAACCAACGCTCTTCCGGTCTCTCATAACCAAAACGATCATCGCCCGGTTCATGAAGGATTGATATACAAACATTGCCATCAGTGTCTACTAAAAATCTATAAATTTTATATGCAAATTATTAATCACGTTTGTAATTAATTTAAGCAGCAAGCAGTACATTAAAAATAAATGTTCGATTGATTTCTCAAAATTTTATTCAAAATCTTCTACTTTTTCAACAATGTAAAACAATATATGCATACTGTTAGGATGCCAGATTTTTGATAAAAATCGCATTTTTGGTGGATGTTGTGGATAATCGACCGGAAAATCAAGTATAGCACGAAATACTCCACCTTCACTAAAAGTATGCTTCAGAATATTTCATATAATGAATTTATGAATTTTTTGTTAATAATCACTTTTGATTATCTTTATTGCATCTAATAACACTACATTGAATTCAGAATTTGAAAATTTGGAAGAAAAGTTATTGAGAAAAGATAAGAGAATAATTTTTGAAGAGAAATTCAAGAAGATAATTAATTTACTACGGTGTATCTGGTGGGCCAAGTACAACCACTTCCCATTTATAAATATCTTCAATATCACCACGAAGGCCAGCTGAAAATCCTTCCACTGGTGATTGTTTCAAATCTGCAAAGAACAATTTTTCAAAAACAATTTCATTTATTCTTACTAAATTGAATGAATTATTATGCTAAATAAAAATACATTTCATATATATATAATGTTGTAAAAAAACAAAATAATACAGTAACAAATTCCGCGATGTAATAGAAGTTATCCTATAAATTAATTTCTTGATAAAAGTTTTTAAATATTTCACTGGAAGTAAACTTATATATTATCCTTCGAAATAATTTAATTTGTAATTTTTAAATTTGAAATAAAATAAAACATTTTAAACTTCTCTATAACTCTGTTGAAATATCCATTCATTTATTTTTAAATTAAACCTTGAAGTTGTTTTTTCAATAAAAGCGCTGATTGCGACGTCATATTGACACTTATCCGTTGTGCAACCTTTCCACGCTTCATCTTCCCTAATAAATGTTCCAATGTTATAGAAATTTGCATTTTATATATTTTTTTTCAAAAGTAAATGAAAAATTAATTTTATGACTAATTCTCTAACTTAATGCTTGCATAGAGAAACAGAGATAGAGGAAAATGAGAGAATAGGTAAGAAAGAAAGAGAATGAGAAAAGAAAGAAAGAAAGAAAGAGAATTTGCAAAGATAAAATGAAGAGAAAAGAGAAAGCAAAGAAAAAAACAGAGATTGTCGAGTATGTAGAAAAGTTCACAGTTATACACGAATAATTTTGGCAAACGGAGATTTAGATTATGGGTGCGGTTCGGTTTGCAGATACATCATCATGCCTTTCGATCATTCCGGTCATTTCATTCGGTCATTCGGTGAGTAAATTACACTGTGTGCAACATAGTATTCGGATACGATTTGGGCTTTAGGTCAATCAACAACAAATCCATTCAGATCAATTCATTATTTGACTAAAATATAGATCATACATATTTTATCTGTATCATTACTCATTACAATGTTCCATTCTCATACATTTATCGATCTTTTTTGTTAACTTATTCAATCTTTCTTTTATACTTTGTTTGCTGTACATTTTTCATTTATTACATTTAATCTTTCTGTGAACTTTGAATTCGTTAGAAATAATAATTTTTAAAAATTTTTTTTCAATTTAACTTTTTTTTTTTTTTTTAAATGATATTACTTTTTAATTTTGCAAATAAATTAAATATTGCAAATAAAATTTCTTTATTCCTTTTTTTTTTTTTTATTGAAAAACTAATTGCATGATTAATTAAACATTGAAACATTGTTGCTTTTCATTGAAATTTCAATGGCATATTTCATTTCAAATCATTGAGATAGTATCGCTTCTATTTACCCAATACTTGTGGAAGAAATCAATGATTAGTTTAGTTGTAAGTGATGTAGGTGCTGCTACATTAATGTATGTGTATCATTCTCCTTCCATATCGATGCTTGGGTTTTAGTCACTGTGGGTTTTTTTTTTTTTTTTGTGGTGGTGGTTGAATTTCTCGATAGCTTTGATTTTATCATAAAAAAAAATTACCTTCTATGATGATAATTAAAAGGTAAATTAGTTGCAGCAACAAGTCATTACAACATGCACTTTCACTGCACTTATGCTATCATACACCGTTATTACAATTGCTGTTTTTAAAATTATATCGAAAACAAATGAAACACTTTGTGCAGAAATTTCCGGTAATCAGTAATTCACTGTCGACGCGTACCATTGCAATACCATTCTTTGGCATCAATATGGATAGCACTGTTCCAGCATGTAATGCAGTAATAAAAGCTCAAATTAACGATAATTCCAGTATATCCGACAAGGTTTCTTTTTGTTTTTTCATTTAAAAAAAAATGATTAAAGAATTGAAGAAATATTGATAAGTGAACAGTTTGTTTATCAGGTCTTTCCAGTTTTGAATTCAGTAAGCTTTGTTATCATTTCTTTATTTCTAAATCACTTTTTATTAGTCTTCAGGTAAGATTTTTGATTTCATGATTACATGATGTAATTAGTTGTGTATTTTTGCATCTTATATATTCTGCAATTTGAAAAATTAATTTATAATATTTCAGAAGTGTGTTTTCAAACCTAAAAAGATTCTGATACTATCCAAATTAACGCGATTAGAATATGAAAGGCGAACTCATCCATTTCTTAATGAAACTCAACTGAAAAAGGCGGTAAAATTTATTAGTGCCTACTTTTTTGTTTTGCCTTTTCTCATTTGAAAGTAATGAGAACGATTTTTGTTTCTTAAAATCATGTTTCTTTTTTTTTTTTTTCATTAAAGCTGGCTCGACGAGGATCTAACTATGAAAGGCTTCGAAAGCGGTATGATGAGCACTATCAGTTTTTAAATATCGTGATAGATGAACTAAGGTCTGTATATTATTTTACAGTTTGAGTTTTATTATTTAACCATGTACGATCATAATTATCTGCTTATAAATGAAGTTACAAGGTTTTTTTTTTTTTTTCATTTGACTTTTTGAAAAGATTTCCTGCAGGATTGGATGTTTCATCCGATTGTTTCCCTCATTATAATTCAATATATAATTTCAGAGCTTGTGGTATCGAAACTCGAACAGTACAGAAATTCGATTACAATAATGCTGCAGTTTCTTGGGCTGATGCTATATTTTCTGCGGGTGGTGATGGGACGTTTCTGCATGCAGCTTCAAGAATTTTATCAACAGAAAAACCTGTGATAGGGATAAATACGGATCCGAAAGGGTTAATATTTAATAATATTTTAAATATTGTTGAGATTTATAGTAGTTAATTTATGGTTTGGATTTGAAGTTTAAGTTTCAACTACGTAGTTCTTCATGAAACGTCAGTCTGACGTGTTAACAAAATGAAAGTAATACGCATGAAGTAATACTCACGCAATACTTTGCAATTTCATTCATTCATGTCTTTATTGTCCATGCAATGATTCCAGTTTTAGCTCTGAGGGCTATCTTTGTTTGTTGAAGAAAATGTCGCACGAGTATATCAGAGATGCCCTAAAACGATTACTTGCAGGTGATTTCAGGTACTAAAGATGCATTATTTTTGAAAACTAAAACTTTAGATTTTGTTTCGTCGAAAATTCACTTTTTAAAAATCCGTTTTTGAGCTCATTATTCCATTCAAATATCTCACAGATTTTATGATTTTGACTATCTCTTAATGAAGTTTGATGCGATTCCTTTATTTTCTTATTGTTCTTGTATTAACCGATTATATTTTTTCCTCACTTTCTGTTAATCTTAGACAGTGAAAAAAAAAAAAATTCTTTTATCTTTCCTCAGCGATAGAAATTATAATTAAAAAAATAACCGGTATAAATCAGATTATAATTTAAGTAAACTTATAATTTTTTTGCAATCATAAGTTCTCAAATGCACTTGTATTTTAATGGAAGGCTTCAGGTGGTTATATCGACAGCGTATACGCATACGTTTGGAAGGGAATGTTGGAGATATTGAACTATTTTATTTGCATGAAGAGCAACTCTCTGTTCATAAAACAAAAAAGCAGTATGATTTATCCGCTCCACATTTCGCTTCATTTTTGCTAGCGGAATTTTTATCCGCCGTCATCATTCGTACACATTTCACATAGCAGTAAATGTATGTAGCATTTTTTAAAGCTTTTAAATAGTGTTGTATCATCGATATTTTTTTATTAAATATATTAACGCGGATCTCAGGAAAATATTGAGACCAAACAAAAAATCGGAAAACACTGCTAAAGTATTGTCGGAATTGGCTTTAAATGATGTTTTCATCGGAGAGAGTTTGTCATCGCGTGTCTCTTACTATGAAATTCAATGTGATGATGGTGAGATGGTAAAACAGAAAAGCAGCGGCGTTATAGTATGTACAGGTTTGAATTTTACAGTTTCAGTATCTCCGAAATTTTTTCCATTAACCCGAAATGCTAGTAAATATTTTAATGGAATATCCTTAAATTTTTAAAAATCCTTGAGGAATTCGAAGCACAAAGTAGAGAAGAGGATATAGCCTATCTTTCAATTCTGGAAGATCAGTTATTAAATTCTGGTTAGATAGCGACTTTTAAGAAGCAGCCATATATGAAAATAAGTCATAAAACAAAGTAATGCATAGTTCTCTTCTCTCTTTTATTTTTTGTTTGCTTCATCGTATTATCACTAGAATTTCTATGCTCTAAAAATGTTAACATGTAATTTTTTCCGCCAAGATTCATATTTTTTTGACAAAAGTTCAGGATCTGGTTCGACTTCTTGGTATTTCAATATAAATAAAATGACTGACCACTGTGTATCTAGTATTCTGGATATCGCGTCGAAAGAGATCTCTAGTACGACATTAGGAGCAGATAAATCATTAATTCGGAGGATTCGGGACATTTATAATAGTCGTTTGTTATTCACTCCAGATTGTGAAAGTAATTTTCTCTTTAACTAGTATTCTTGTTGGTGTGATTTCTTAAATATGAATTTGCTCTATCTTTATTTTTCATCATATTTACTGCAGTGCGTTTTACAGATATGGCTTACTGCGTTCGTAATCCAATATATAATGCAACGTATCCAGAGTTCCCACCTCGAGGACTAGTGAAACGTTTGCGACTGCATTCACGATGTTATGATGCTCATTTGGTTATTGATGGTCGAGTTGCGTACAGATTTAACGATGGTGCTGAAGCAGTTCTTGAGGTTGCATTTTTATTATACTCTTTTGCACATTAAATTATCGCTAAAAATATTTGTTATCCAGTATCGGCTGTCGAAATATCAATCGTTCATTTTTGATTGATATCAAACTGTTTACATTGTGTAATCGCTATTCTCATACATCACTATACAGATTTGATTATTCTTCAAAGAAGATAAATGCAAAGAAATATTAAGCGTTACATCTTTCAAATTTTAATAGAAATACTAAATGCTTTTTCCATATCGATGATACCATTGAAGCATCCTATAGCAGCAAAGCCAACATAACAAATTAGCAAGCATATTGAATATTTTCCAGTCAACATTTATGAATATTTGCCTTCTTTGTATATAGTAGATAGTTTCCTCGTATAAAAATTTCATTCCTTATTTTACAGCAGATTTTCAGATTCATCCTGAAGATGCGCTGAAAACAGTCATATTTCGATGAAAAGCGTTCACGATCACTGACCAGGATGAAACTTATTGAGATTTTTGGAGGCAGGATTTTTCTGAAATTGTTCTGTAACAGTGCATCAAAATTCTCTTAACTTAGTCACTTACATTTTATGTCTATCTCTCTAAAGCCATTTATTGTAATAATTTTTTGTCATTAGAGTTAACAAATACTCTAAACAAAAGAAATAGTATTTGTGCATCATTGCGTGATATTAAGGCTGCGCATCACTTATTTAGAATCATTTCTTGGTATAAATTGTTTTGTTGTTGTTAACGGAACAGGTGGAGGAAATAAATAGTTGAATCGTTTTTTGTATCGCAATGAAATATCAAAGAAGTAATTATGGGTAATGTTTTTTTTCTTGTAAATTTTTTTCAGTTATGAAAAACGCTTCCCTTGTCTTTTGTAGTTTGTCCATTTAGACCTCTCGTATGCACCTTTTCTGTCATTTGGAAATTTAGAGCTATTTTGGTGGTCTCTTAAATGAGGGCTGTGTTTTTTATTCGCATTTTTCCATGATTTTATTTTAGTAAGAACAGCTGTCGAAAATACGCATGGTTTTTATTTAATTTAATTATGTAATAAGGACATTTTACATTTATACGGTGCTCTCTATTTTTTTGTGGGTTATCAATGGACTTTAGTATGGTAAACGGAGCATAGCATGTCTTAAGATGTTAGATTTATTTTGAAATTTAATATACAAACATAAAATAAGTAGTAAGAACAACAGATATGATCGAATAACAAAAAGACTGAAATTTTCCAATGGGAAATAGTAGATTGCCTTTTTTCCATACTTTGAATTAGGTTTAATCATTAGGGGTCCAACATAAAGAATGAGTGCTGAAATAGCTTTAGACATTATATTAATAGGCACTAGCAAATCATGATGAGTGATCAGTTTCGGGATTGATACCAAAAAATGTGCCGCCATCTGAATCATTATCAGTTGGAAGAACATCTGGAGGAGATTCCTGTGCAAAGAATATCTGAAAAAAATAAACTAAGCCTCAAACTGACAGGCTTGTGATATGTACTTTGATGCCAATAGTCTTTTAAATTCATAAAAAATGCAAAAAAAGTGTACCTCATCAGGATCTAATAGATCGGGTGGTACTTCTTGCATTTGGACCGAAGGAGCATGACGAATTTGCCTCAAATGATCCAATACCTCTTGCTTAAGAGCAGTGATATACTAAAAATTATGAAGGAAATAATATGCGAACCTTCCATACAAATGATAAATACATTTAAATCCTAATATAAGTTCAAGTGGCATTCTTATAAATTTCTTACATTTAAACCGTTTTTATATATAAACCGTTTATATATAAATAACGAATTTAGGGAAAGATCGAAATAACGTAACACAAATACATATCTATATCATCGAATAATGCTTTTTCATTGCAATATTCTTAAAAGAAGAAAAAAGAACAATGAATTTCATTTCATTCGACAAACTTCTTTGGTATTTTGATTCTCCTGCCTTTTTGCCAGTGTTGGCCTTAGTGTGAATTCAGGAGCAAAGAACTGTAGATATTCTGAAAAGAAACATTTTAAACACTATAAATACCCCTCAAAATATCCAAATATCAACAATAATAGTATCGTCGAAAAACTGAAGCTGGAATTTCGAGATCCAATTAAAATATCACCAGTATTATTCGGGATTTCGTCTGGTATTTCATCTTTCTTGCCAACAAGAATTGCAGTTTCATATGTCCAGCACCGTGCAACATTACGTAACGTATATCCGCCACCACCAACAGTAAGCATTGGAATTCCCAAACTGCGAACAAAATCTACACATTCTCTAAAATGATATTTAAATAACTGAAAGAGTAACTGCTGTAAATTGTTTCGAGAAAAAGCAAGATTTAAGAATACTGCACGAGAATTTGTGCTAGCACATAAATAGCAAATAATTGGCTTTCATAGCAAACAGTTTATTTACAATAATAGAAAGCATACACTAATTATGTGAATGTGTTAAATAAATAGAAGTAATGAACCCATGGCCTGAAAAACTCAAGTTAAAACACCCCAGACGATCACATCCTAGAGAATCAGCTCCGCATTGCAGTACAATAACTGATGGATTGTAACAATCAATAACAGCTCGTACAACTGGTTTGAATAAGGAATGGTAATCTGCAAAAGAGTTTAATTTCAGAAGTGAAAATTTAATTTAATCTTTCGTTAGATTGCTTAATTTATGAATTTTTGTGGATATAAAATTTGTGCGTATTATTTCATAAAGAAATCAAAATAACTGCATTATACAGATGAAAAAGCACACTTTCATCATCCATCCCTTCTTTCATAGGAACGTTCACAGCATAATAACGACCACTATCTTGTCCAACATCATACATGTCACCAGTTCCTGGGAAAAAATAATTACCGTACTTGTGAAACGAAACAGTCATCACTCGATCAGTTAAATAGAATGCTTCCTGTAAACATATTTCTTAGGAAAAATTATGAAAAAAGAAAAATTTATAAAACTAATAAAAATTAATTAATAAAAAAAAATAAAATAATAAAAATTAATTAATAAAAAAAATTAATAAAAAAAAAGCATAAATGTATTCTTGACAAGAATCATTAAATTTCTTGATTTTTTCACAGACTCATCAACAAAGATTACTTGAACTCCATCACCGTGATGAATATCTATATCAATATAAAGTACTCGAGCATGATATTTTAACAATTCTAAGATTCCAATAACAATATCATTCACATAACAAAATCCTGAAGCTTCACGTTTTTTGGCATGATGAAGACCACCACTCCAATTAATAGCAATATCACTTAAACCATGATTAAGGCGAGCAACACCTGCAAAAAATGTTACTAATAAAATATTGTAAATTTTACACGATAAATTGTTTCTAATTTAATTAAAAGAAAAAAATATTTAAAATGTCCTTATCTTTATGAACTATAAACTATACCACTAAGTGTAGCGCCTGTATAAATGGAACAAAATTCGAAAATTCCATCGAAAATTGGACAATCTTCACCAATATTATACTGTGAGAAAAGACTTTCATATTGATCAGCTGTACGAGGTGATACTCGTTGAAGAAAATCCACATAATCTCTGTAAGTAAACAATTTCAACATTTGCAAGCTAATTTTTCTTGTAAATCATCACAATCATTAATGTAAATTTCTGATCATTTTTTTTATATTTGTGTTCAACTTTACTTATATGAATATAACACAGAAGCGAAATGCAAAATAGGCAAAATGATTTCATATTTCTAAACAATTTCGATAAAACAATAACAAAAATATGTATCAGAATTAATGGGAGAAAGTATTGATTTCCTAATTACAAATATTCAATACAAAATGGCTAGTTAGAAATCAATTGGAATGATTTATTTGAAGAAATGTTAGCAAAAATGGAGTGAGAAAAAGTAGTGTCAATTATGAATGATTTTGGAGTGAGAAAAAGTAATGTCAATTATGCATGATTTTAAGCTATTTTAAGAAAAAAATGACAATTCCATGATTTTAAATTATTTTTCGAAATTTAATTTTGTATCATGACATGTAAAAAAAAAAAAAAAAGGAATTACATGTATTCATGTAAAAATTTAGAATGTAATATAATAATTGAGCAAAAAAAAAAGTGCTCCTAAAAATATTGTATATGTTAAGCTTTGTTGAAAAAAAAAACAAACAATAAATCTACAATGATAAATGTACAACAATACTTCTGAAAGTTATTTTGAGATGTGGTAAATATCTTACTTAGAATGGAATCGTTCAATCTCCATTGCTGATGCACGTGGTGGTGTAAGTACAAGCATTTCTTTGTGTAAGCCATAATTAACAATTAAACTATGAAGTGCAGCTAAACGTTGTGGCTTCATTGGATGTCTTGAACCATAATGAAAATTTGGCACATCGTGATGGAAATAATAACAGACCTCCCGTTTTGATGTCATGCCTTCTTCCAATCACTCCTCATTTACATCCTTAGATATTCACATTTTTTTATATACCAAAACTTCAGTTAGGCATTTATGAAAGCTTAAAATGCCTAATTTAAATTAGGAACCATCATTGCAGCAATATAAGCAATATGTAGACCAAATCCAGCAGCTGTCATGAGAATCAACGTGATTCTCTCATCTCATTGCCAAAATCATGAATACTTTCTTATGTTAATTTGATCTGTATACTAGAAATATATGTGATTCGATAACACTGCGAATATCTAAGGTTTCAATTATTTTAATGAAGTGATATTCAATTTAGGTGGTTCTCAACCATAAAATTTTTGTTAAATCACAATATAACATCACAAAAGAAGTAATGCGACATATATGAACATATACAAATAAAAGAGTATAATTTTACAAAAACATTATAAGTGGTCCACAAAACAAAGAGCAAATACACAAATCAATCATATACAAATACCTATCAGTTGTCTTCTTGAAAATATATGCACTATGGAAAGAAATTCATATACCAAAACCAACAGATAGAAAAGTCGTTATATGATGACAAATTTCCGGGAATTATAATAAAAATTTTGTTCTAAGTTTCAAATAATAATAAGTAATACCTATTAAATGAAAGAATTCCAACTGAAAAGAACAATCAGAGAAGTGTGGCAATCACTTTCTCAAGGAATAAAATCATGTGTTTGTACAGAGGTCATCATCTTATTAAAACAATTGATTCTGCAAAATAACACATGATACACAAACATATTCCACTGGTCATAAGGCTTTTGCAACTGTTACGGTATTTAATACACTTGGCACATGATAAATACGATGAGGTGATGAGGATGAGGAATAAGAAGCGGAAGACGAAGATGGCTGAGAATATAGTTCAGCAAGAAGTTGTGCTAATGCTGAGCTACTTTCCACACGCGATAATGACAACCAGCTTAGCAAACGTTCGTGTCGGCGCAATAATCTAAAAATATTGAGGCAATTCCTAAACGCATAATCAGTCCATTTAAAAAGGACAATAAAAATAACTGAAATTTAATAATAAAACTATCTGATAAGCAATGCAGTCATGTCATAAACAAGAGAAAAAAGTGAAATGGAAATAAGTTCTTCCCCGCTCCATAAACGTTCTAGTGAAGTCAAAATATGATCGTATGATTATCGATGCAAGGAAAAAAATTTACCGTCTTCCATCGTTTGAATAACGCGCCAAATTTCTGAGAATGAGACAGCTGGTCAAACGGATACTTTTTGTAACGGGTCCTTCGGGATCATCCTGTAAGTTTTTAACACATTCACATATCTGTGCTTGCAAATATTTCAATTCTTCATTCTATTTAGCTCAACAGTAAAAAAAAAACTAAATAGTACGAAAACGCTGTAATACAAATTGTTAAAATTCGAAAAATTAAAATAAGTATACCGTGATATCACGAGGAAGGTAATTGAAGGCGTGCCGCCGGATTGCTTCAACGGCTGCATTCTTTGAGTATCCCGGGTGCTGCACAGATTCTCGTGGTCTTTCCGGATTTACTGGTCCTAAAGACAAACCGTGGCCTGCAAGCATAAACGGCTAAAAAAAAGTAACCGTGAATAAAATAAATCCTCAAATAGCGACTTAATTACCAATTACTTAATCATTTATTTCAAAACGCATGTAGAAGAACATTTTGTTGCATTAATAATTTATTGTAGTCATTAACCTTCTTTCCGTCTTTTGGCTGCAGCTTTTAGAGTCACTTCATTGCAGTGGTGATCTTGCAAATGCGTCACCATAGACCATTTGGCGCGCACTGTTGAATCACATCGTGGCCAATGACACTGTATGCTATGGCCATCGCCAACATGTTCCTTGGTGCAGTGGTAAAGAACGTAAGATGCAGAAGAAAAGTACCTGAAATATGAAATTCTAAAAAAGTCAAGAAAAGAGTGTGCATCCTTTTCTGGTAAAACGAAGAAATTTTTATGTATATATTTTTAACAGTTCGAGACTGCAAAATTTTATGCAAGAAATATTATGCACGAATACAGCAAAATAATACTCTACTTACTTTCCGCATCCGTTCCATTCACATAAATAATCGTCACTGTCAGCCGATGTGGTCGGTCTATTGCTGGAACAGGCTGATACTCGACGCCGCTTTAGAGAAACTGGAGAACAAGGTGTAGAAGCACAAGATCTCTGTGAATCACAATCATCATCACGAGCGCTTCCCATTGCGGATGTCGAAGGACGTATCATCTGGGGATCAGCACCTACCTTTGGAACATTTACTACTGGTTTTGCCTTAAATTAAATTCCAAATCACTTTTTGCATTTGACTATGAGTATAAATTAATTCAATCAACAGAGATCCATGGCGAAGGCTACGAAACATTAAAAAATGATAGCGCTATCAGTACTTAGAAAAATAATTTAAAACGTAATCAAAAATGACACGTAAAAAAAGAGTTTGCGTTACATATAATATCTATTCCAGCGTACAGGTAGTCACCTACAATCGATTACCATTAAAAAGATTAATTTGCTGCAAAGTCAAAATATGGACGAAGCAGACAAACAATAGTTCTTGACACTGTAAACTATGGCGACTATTTTATATGTAAAAATGAAGGACTCTTATTTAACTTTCCTTCTTATACAAATGACAATTTCAGTCAAAAAGCTGGCATAAAAGTGAGAGGAAAAAAAAAAAGTAAAATAAAGTAAAAGTAAAGTGAGATGCACGGAATATTTCTTTCCTATTTAGTTTATAAAAGCAAAAAATCCTGCCTCCTTCGAACCCGCAAAAGCTGGATTTCCATTCAAAGTTTGACTGTTCATACTTCCGGGAGAATGTGCAAGTTCACTATCAAAGCCATTTGTCAAACTTTCACTATTTCGACTATCACATATTCCATTAATACGCCTCGCAGTAGCACTTTTGGATTGTACTTGATTATGCACCTGCTATGAAACATAAAATAATTTGTAACAATAGAGAATTGTCATGATAACTAAAATGTTTCATATTCCAGAAATTTCTCAGATTAAAACTATAAAAGTAAAGAATTTGTAGCAAGAAGATTATTATTGCTTGAATAATTGTTTAAACATAGAAAAATCGAATATAATTCTGTGAAGTCAATCAGTACATTGTAAATAAATAGGACGCTGTAAATCACAAGTTAATTAAATGAAGCATTCGGTAAATTAGAAAGGATCCCAAATGTCATTGTAGAAGAGCATCGTAAAAATTTTGAAGATCTCAGTATATCTTACAAAATGTAACATAAAAAAATTGCAAACTATTTCTGGTTACTATATAAATAGCTGGAATAAGGACTAGAGCAATTCAATTCAAGAATACACGTCTTGTGTTGCTCCCTTCCATTGTACTACAATAATCTATTTATTCTCCGTTAATCAATAAATCTTTACTCCAAACGATTTGTCTCTGCGATAACAAAAAAAAGACATCATCGTCAAGCCTAACATCTGTCCCATCTGTCTACAGTACATCAATCACTTACTTCCTGATTCACATATTGCAGTTATCAAAAGCAAAGCTGAGCATTTATAGATTTTTAACATTAATCAAAATTAAAACCTATAATTGGGTAAAAAAACAAATAACAATTTACCTGCGAAATAAGTTTTTCATCCACAGTATTTATAACTGTTCGTGAAGGGTTTTCCACACGCACAATCTTTGTTTCGTGCCGCTGTTCCGGTATGAAATCATGCGTATCAATTGCCACCCGACAAACCTTAAAGTACATTAATGTTTCAAAAAGTTATGATTATCTCTTTTGCAATTCCACAAAATTTTATCATATTTCCATCACAAAAGCGGGAAACAAACTTGTCCCCAAAGAACTGTGCACATCCAACAGCTTTCTTGCTATATTTCTATAAAAAAATTAGAACAAAATCTTTTGTTGCATAATTAATTACGATAGCTACCTGTTGGCCAACTGACAAGCTAGTTGTGGGCTGTACGTTCACTGCGTGAGACGAACTGGGACGCATTGTATCTTCTGAGAGAAATGATGTCGGCAAAACTGTTGTATTGTTACCTGTTTCATTCACGGACCTGTAGAACAAAAAAGTGTCACAATCTGGTTAGAGAATCGAAAACTACTCAATTCAACCAAGACCAAAACACCAGAGCTACTAAAAAGTATACGCTTAATTCTCATAATATTCCAAAACCTCTAGATCAAAATTTTAAAAATTTTAAACGTATAGCATAAAAAGGATACTTCTTCTCAATGGCTGCAGCAGTAGCAACTACGGTAACGGTGGTATGGCCATTCAAAATTGCTGGTGCATTCGCGTTATCTGTTAGCATTTTCTGCACAAGTGGATGATTTGCCACCAAAGATGTATGAGAATCTGTGTTTGTAGAAGCTGCAAACATTTCATAATTTGTCAAATAACTCAAGCAGCTTAATCTGAAGAAAGTTTAATATCACTGAATCCCAAACTAGCAGAACCCATTTTTTTCCCAATGCAAATCACTATTGAAGATTGAACTTACCAACGGGATTTTCATGGCTACTCATATTTGCATTTCCTCGACAAACCCTTATATTTTCAAACACTGGCATATTGCTACCGGATGAGGATTGCACTCGAAGTATGACATTTGGATATACTGCTCTGAATTAAATAGTTTTAAATATAAGCAGTTAAGCACAAAACCAATTTGAAGAACGTATTTTGCGTTCGTTTAATTCTCCTTAAAATCTCCCGTATATATTCCGAATAAATGTAAAGGAAACATTATAAAACAAACCTCATGATATTTGTAAAAGTTTGAACGGAGCCCGAAAGAGCACCGTAACGATGCCGAAGATCATCAACATAGCTTGCGTATAATTCTCCCCGAGGCACTACACTGCCCATCTCAAAAACACAATTCATTCGAATCCACTTTGCGGTCAACTGCTCAACCTATAAAAATCATAAAAAATGAATCTCAAACCATATTTAAATACATAATCAATACATTTTCGAGAAAGACACAGAAACTGTGAAAAAAATTCCAGGCAATCTCTCACGGTAGAGAACCGGAACTTTAGAAAGAATTGCGCAAAAAACCTTAGAATCTCCAATTGCTGGCGTTGAAGTGTTAGAAGGACCGCGTGGAGTTAGCATTCTGGGTGTATAACTCGCGGAGTGTGTCGGGGTTGCAAAAGAGCCTGGCCTGACTGCCTAAAAATTTTCCTTTGAAATCTTTATTATCGAGAAAAAAATCTGATTTAGGTGAAGCAATAGTTTTTCAAAAATATACCTGATTTTGAGATACCGGTATATTTTGAGGTGGTGGAGGAGCAAGTTGTGAAGGGCCATGAAACTCAACCACTTTCATTCCGATTAATCCAGATGGACCAAAAGAAACTGCTTCAACTGTTACCAAGGAAACGAGTGTATCAATTGCATGCGGAAAACGGGATAACTGGTAGCAAGCTGTTGCTCCCAGCTCGGAGATCTGCAAAAATTATAAAACACATTTGAAGGCTATCTGAAAGTATTGGAAGCGATACTCAGTAATGACAATTCTAAAATTCGAAACAACTGGAAACTTTAAATACAATTATATTTAATATGATAAGAGAGTCAAATCAATGGAATTCGACCAGACTAATCCAGATAAAAAATAAATATACATACATAATCGTACACGCTCAAGCAACATATACAAAACAAACCTGATATAGAGATTCCAAAGTATAAACACACATCATGATATCCTTGACAGAAATCACGGTAAATATTTTAGATAAAATGCGATGATCGAGAAATTCACAAATAAGAGATTCATTACGCTCATTATTGCACAATCCGGAGAGAATTTCGAGGGCTCGAATTACCTGTAAAATGAACCAATTTATTAAATTTGTGGTTATTTTTTTAAGCTCCTCATCACCTATTATGATTCTTTTCTTACGTAAGATATGACGAAGTCTAACAGCAGTGCCAATTCCGCTACCTCCTATCTAAAAAAAAACTGTTTCAAATGTTCGTGGATAGAACAGTACGAAATTCCGAAAGTGTCGATGCACAGCGCTCTTTTACTTTCAAAATAAGTCCAATTTTATACTAATTTAAAAGATTAGTTCACTAATTTAAAATCTTGGCAAGCTTACTCGAAATTTATCATCAGAATGAAGACAGCATGAAACCGTTTTCAGTAATAAATGATTAGTGGAAGATGATTCTTCCGCCATAAGATCAATCTGAAATTGGACTCAATGGTCAAATTCTTTAGTGATTCAACATTATTTTATAGCAACATCAATAAACATGAAATCTATCAAGCAAAACTTCAGAAAACTCCATCAAATTCTGGAACGTTAACTTACTTCACAAGCAATATTACTTAGTGCGTCAAGCGCCGCTGTCCTCAACATACTCCATTTACAATTCGAGCAAATAAAAAGAAATCTGAAAAAAACCTTAAACAGTAAGAATGAACGAAATGCGAATTATAATAGACATATATTATTGTTATCAATTCTGGTTCATAAAGAATTGACCATTTTTAGTTAGCAGTCAAAAATTCACAAAAGCACGATGCACGAATGGTTCTGTACTTAATGTCATCATGATAACAATAAACTTCTAAATTTCTGAGCGCATACTTGAGTAAAGGCCAACTCGCTGCCAGTACAGCTTTATTAATCACTTCAAACGAAAGATTCCTTATGATTGACAACACCTGCTGCACCCTCCATGATACAACATTTCGTGGTCGAAATTCAGTTTCCAAACCACAAAATATATTACTTTCTTCTTCCGACACCTGCAAATAAAATAACTGATAATCATCAAATGAATGAAATGAAGAAATAACAGTCCCATAACTATCCATTATTTCACAAAGACATTTGCGATTATTGGCGCTCAACATTAAAAAAAAAAAAAAAAAAAAAAAAAAAAAAAAAAAAAAAAAAAAAAAAAA
>JARVGP010000518.1:0-39925 GCA_029876185.1 Mansonella ozzardi | reverse complement strand
TTTTTTTTTTTTTTTTTTTTTTTTTTTTTTTTAAAAAAAAAAAAAAAAAAAAAGCCGAATCATTTAAGGACAGTCTAAAATTAGAATAAAACCGGAATGGTACTGAACTGAAACAACAGGAGACAAATGAAGATGGCTTAAGAAAAAAAGTCTGGCTAGGAATGCAAAATAAAAGCAACTTGGAGTCACTCAAAAAAATACTGTGGAATCTTGTAATTTTGCATCATTCTTTACATCTTTAAAATTTCACCATGTCCAATTGTTTCGAGATCTTCTTATGACAAGCAGGACAACATTTTAAAATATCTTCCGGTATCAACATTTGATACATTAAAAACTGTTTCTGTTCATCCGTTATCAGTTTCCATTTCACTGGCATTGGTCGTGTTGGCTTCACTTTTCGACGAGGATTGTGACAAGTACCAATTTGACAACGTCTAAAGCACAGTAACATATTTCATATAAAGGAAGAAGAAATTCTAACAAATGAAAATGAATTTTTCCAAAAAGTATTCAGATTAAACGCATACGTCACAGTTTTTGGTTTAATCCCCTTCGCTTTACACTTCTGGCATATAGAAATATCAATTTCATTTGCTGAACTAGCATCGTAACCGGATGCATCCAATGTTAAACGAGTTAATATTCGACCAGTATTAGAACCACTACTCATTTTCGCTTTGCAAATACAGCATTCAAGTTCCCGTGAACCAATGACTAAAACTACATCAAAAATTGAGACTAAAACTACTTTATAGAACAGTTTGACACATGTGTAACTGCTGAAAATCTAAACACAGTACAAATTCCAAATATAAATGCACCAATTCCTCATAAAGCAAATATGTGAACCAGCATTTTTTCTAGCTGTACAAAGGACTGCAACATGACTTAGGAATTAATTTCTATTTTAATTAAAGGGACAACAATATATCTAACTCTATGCTTAATTCTCAAAGTTAATTTAAAATCAATTTACATATGAATATGTCCATAAAATAAAAATGTGTGATTACAAACTGATATATTTACATCATAATGGAGTCTACATAGACTTATTAGCACCAGAGACATGGAAGGAGTAGGACGATGAAAAAGCGTAACTAAGACACTCGGATAATTTTTTCTAGACACTTTTTTATCACTATCGAACGCCCTACTCCCCCATAAAAATATTTCAGTGTTGAGATTTCTTAAATCTTGATTTATTTAAGAAAGAATTTAAGAAAATAAAACTGATTTAAGAAAACATAATTACAAAAGAAAAAGCTTACTCGTGATATCGTTAGCATCTTGTGGTGCTTTTAGTGCTACTTCTTCGAGTCGTGGCATTACTGGTGGTTTGTAACTTCTTGGTGGTTTCTTTCGCTTCTTTCCCATCAATGCTTTGTAGTTTTGACGCTTTTTAGTTAAGTAATAATATAAAACGCAATCTTTTACACTTTTTCGATCTAGAAATTCTGCTATCGCCGCAAAATTTTTGCCATATGTAACAATTTGCTCCCTGAAAATCTGGAAAAAAGCCGATGGCATCAAAACGAATACTTTTTTTTAAATTTTTATCGAGCATATTTTGAAAAAAATAATGATAGCAATGATGCGACGTAAAAATTACAGAGTTAAAAATCTTGTCTTACTTTTTTTTCATCATCTGTCCATTTTCCCAAAAAATATTCGATATGAGCGTTATGATCTTCCAGTGCATCTACGACAACTCCATTCAAATCTATGTAAAATGGTGCACTGCGCAACCTTGAATTCATCATCATTGGCGGTAATACGGCAGCTGCACGCCGCCTTTTATATTCTTCATCCTGTAATTAAATCTAAATACCATAATTAATGTAGTATTGTCGAAAGCATAAAGTAAAAGCAAGTTTTCGGAAATATTCCTAAAAGCAAAGACTGAAATCAATGCATAGCACAAAAACCTGACCTAAAGAATTATGGTAAAAAAATATTATAAGACGAAACAAATGCATATCAAAACATTTGTTACTTGCACTTTTCACGATTATACATCCCATTCCTCACTAATAATTCCATTAAACACATTCTGTTTCTTTTCCTTATCAATAAGCAGTCCTTGGTAAGAGTCTAAGTATCTACCTCATTTCACATGATAATACACCAAGCTTTCAATTCTTCGTTTATTTCCATGAATTCAAAAAATCGAATCGTTTAGATCACCAAGTTATATCGCCGCTATCCTACCAGCTAAATCCTAGCAATTCCAAATTGAGATATAAGAAAGTAAGCCTAATAATTACAAAAATTTTGTTTGCAACTATTTTTACCTGTTCTAACTGCTCTGCGGATAAAAGCCCAATTCTCCCACACCGCTCTCGTTCTTCTCGTGCTTTTTTCAATTCGGGAAATGTTTTCTCGAATATTTCGCGATGCTTCTCATCACGAGCACTGCAAAACATAAAACAAAAAGTACGGAAAAAGATTACTGTTCTAATTCAAAAAGACTTAATTATATTCTATTTTAAGAGACAAATAGTAAATGCTAATAAGTAATAAAACAACAAAACTTACACTTTTTTCTGACTTTTGCAGTACCTTTCATCTTTTTTCAACCATTCTGCATACATTACATTATATTTTTCAGCTTGATATTTTTCAGCCAGCAAATCATTTTGCCGATACTCCGTTAGCATTTTGACTAAATAAGGCTTTACTGTTTTGTATCGCTCAATCGTTTGCTGTACTAAGGGACAATCCCATGGATTTCGATATTGTGGCTAAAAGTTCGATTAGTTAATTGAAGAAAGTACGAAATTCCATCATCGCAAGCTAAAATGAGGTTTATTAAAATGAGAAGCATCACAATACAATGCCGCAAATCACAAATGTGTACTATTTCATGTTAATCTATATTGTTTCAGGTGTAAAGTAAAACTTTATCACAGAATGACGCTATAATTCGGTCATCTTAAGTATATTATGTCTCTTTATAACCTATTTATCTAGGTTGAAACGTTATGAAAACATTTTTTTAGTTCTATTAATTCCTCATTTACATATATGTTTCGTTGCGAGCACATTCAAAATTGAAAAATTCCCTCATTGAAAAAATTAC
Source organism: Mansonella ozzardi (assembly GCA_029876185.1). Lineage (NCBI taxonomy): Eukaryota > Metazoa > Nematoda > Chromadorea > Rhabditida > Onchocercidae > Mansonella > Mansonella ozzardi. Next base: position 36,840 of record JARVGP010000518.1, on the reverse strand, counting down.
ACAGAAAAACTTACAAATAAATACGTTATAAAAATTACTTTAGCAAATTTTATACTACCTAGTTAATATGAAAACGTCCCCTTTAAATTTTTTATTGATTATACTTTCACTAAGAATTCTGGTGTTATACGAGTTTCTCAGTTTTGGAAGTCAAATCGGCAAAATGACTGATGTTCGATGATCTCATACCATTGTATTTTTAATCAGGCAAATGAAATCGATAAAAAATTTACGCAGTAAACTTGCGGATGAAATGAATATATGGCATTTAGCAATGAACTCACAATTGTTGCAGCTGAAGGTGCCAGAAGAGCAGGCATTTGACTCTCAGAACGAAATGCTTTCTTTCGATTTTCAGCATAGATTCTTTCAACCAGACTCATTGAACCGATATCTTCAGCAGTGTCATCGTTTTCTTTATCATTATCAGTGCTATCACTCGATATCTTAGCCAATTCATTTTCGTATTGTTCCTATGATCAACAGATGTAACGTATAGTAATTAATAACACTAATAATTAACAATGACAGCCATAATAACAATAATAGTGATAAAAATAGTTATAATAATGAAGATAAAAATAATAATAATCATAACAATTATAACAGTGATAAAGTTAAGTTTCTATTAACTTTAGTTCCTCTTATACTTCTTTCTGACATTCTTATTATTATGTTTCTAACTACGTTACGATAATTCAAATAAGCGACTGACAGGAAAATTATTTTATCAGATATAAATCTTTTTATAATTTACATGAATTCTTTAATAAAAACTATACATTAATTTTATTTTCAATTAAAACTATCATAAATACTTTTTTCCGTTGTATAATAGTAATCTGGCTATCGACAAGCTTTTTTTCTTTTTCAACTGCTTCTAAATGGTCAGTGATTGAATTCTTCTTGCGTTCCGTTGTTTCGTCAGCAATCGTGTTGAAATCACTCCCCATCGTTTCTGATTTCCTCATTTCACCGAATACACTTCCGCTAATAGCATCCGAACGTCTCTTTTCATCTGGAAATGCATTTAAAAATGTATTCACTGAAAAGAACGGCAATTACAGTTAGAAAATGTCGATCTTCCAGAAAATGTCCAAAAAATTATTATTGTTTAACCGACAGATCAATCACCACTCAATATTACTTAAAAGTGTAGCGGAGTTGGGCGTAACCATAAAATCTGCAATTAGTGAACGTCGCCGACGAACGTCCGCTTCAGCTTGGATTTCCTGTAAATAAAAAAAATTTTTACTGTGCGGAATGTGCAGAACTATTTTTTTAAAAAAATTCTGGATGAGTGATTTTGCTCTACATACAAAACTGAAATAGGAAGTTATGCTTTCTAGCACAATTCTAGAAAACAGAATGGCTGGATGTAAGATCACTAGATCAAATTTTCCAAAGAGAATATTTTCCTTATGAAATCCATCAATTCTTTACAAAAACAAAAGATCAAATCTTCCAAAAGAATATTTAGCAAAAATGTAAGAATAACAAAGCAATTCTGAACCTGACGAGACTTTACAACACCCGGTGTAGATGCTCGGATCGAGGGGGATTGAGATATATGCTGATTGCTTTGCCTCAATGCATTCAAGCGTTGTATTTGGGCAGCTTGTGCTTGACTTTGCTGCAGTTGTGCTTGTTGTGCCACTTGCAATTTCTGTTGATTCTGCGCTTGTGCATGCTGATTTTGAAACGCATGCTGTTGCTGCTGCTAAAAAAATGAACAAATTCACGGATTTAATCGTGAAAATTTTAGCGGTATTCGATTTTAACCTGATCGACAAGATAGTGTTACATATCACTAAGATATTATGCACAATATCGTTAAAATTCTAAACTTCTGACTGATGGATACAATTTATCACTTGAAATAAACCTGAATTGCCTGTAAATGAACATGGGCATTCTGTGCTGCTTGGGCCACGACCAGTTGCTCGAACTGACGCTGTAAATGTTGCTGCTGTTGTTGCTGAGTTAACTGCGCTTGACCTTGAGCCTGAAAGTAAATACTCGATTATTGATTTTCTTGACAACTGAAAAGTGTGCCAAATCTGAAATTAAAGACAAATAAGTGGAACGACCACAGCATTTGTGGATTTCTTTCACTCTCAAAAAATAATGGATTTTCTCCGTTCAAAAAGAATTAAAAGTATTAACCAAGTTTTCACAGCAACCTGAACTTGTTTAGAACGAATGTAAACTCAACAACATTTCCTCTCAAGGCTTGTTCATCAAAATTCCTCAAATGAAAGTGCATATTCTTCAAAAACAGTGATACAACTAGAAAACAAGCACAAATCCGTAGGCTTCCAAAGACTTTTACTTTTCAGTATTAAGAGAAGTAAAACATCCGACGTCACATTATATATATATCTGGATCAATAACAATAAAACATTCGAAATCAAACAAAATCTTAATTCAAATTACCTGCTGGTAAAACTGAGTATATGCCTGGTTTGTTATGCTCAGTGATGGATGTAAATAAAGTGCTGCTGCGAGATTCATACTATTATTGGCATTTTGCTGAGCGTTGGGTGTCGTAAAAGGCGGATTACCAGCAGGAAACATTGTACGAATTTTCGTATCAGATACACCGGAATAGATAATTTGTATGCAATAGCATGCAAATATAGCGCTAAAGTTACTTTCAGTTTAGCGGTCCAGTCATAATTCACAACTCTGCATTGAAAAAAATGATCGAAAATTTAAGAAGCAAATTCAGTAACTTTTTAGAAGCAAATTCAGGAAATTTTAAGAGGCAAATTCAGGAGCTTTTAAAGGGCAAATTCAGGAACTTTTAAGGAGCAAATTCAGGAGCTTTTAAGGGGCAAATTCAAGAGCTTTTAAGAGGCAAATTCAGGAGCTTTTAAGGGGCAAATGCAGGAGCTTTTAAAGAGCAAATTCAGGAGCTTTTAAGGGCCAAATTCAGGAGCTTTTAAGAGGCAAATTCAGGAGCTTTTAAAAGGCAAATTCAGGAGCTTTTAAAGAGCAAATTCAGGAGCTTTTAAGGAGCAAATTCAGCAGCTTTTAAGGGGCAAATTCAGGAGCTTTTCGGAAATATTGAGTATTGGTAGGAAAATGAGTACATTTTGCAAACGGAACCAGAAAACCAACAAATAATTACACAAAACAAAACAACAAATCAATGCACCGACTAAAGGTCCTAGCCAACGCTGGCTTGGATTCAGTTTGCAAACATTAATAGCAACAACATTTTGCTTGCCTTCAAGTATCTCATCACACTTGATCGTCCCGCTTTGAAAAAAGTAATTCCCAGAGCGTTGTAATGCTTAATTTCTTCCAAATAGATTGAAAATTTGCTTTGAATTAGTTTCAATTGATAATTAAGTAGTGTTAAGAAAAATTTAATTGATAATTAAGTAGTGTATTTGTTTTGAGTTCAATTAATAAATCAAGTAGTATCAAAAAATTTTCAGCAATAAAATTGCTAAATTCTTAGTTTTCTTTTTTTTGCGCCATATTGCATTGACAAAGAAAATGAACAATCCAACAAAGAATGCAATGAAATGATGATAGCTGCAAATTTGACTTATTTGATTTTAAATTTGTCCATTGCAAACTAAACAAAAAAAAAAAAATTAGATGAGCTAATTTTGACCCTAAAAATATAAATCAAATGATATTCGCATCAAATAACAAAACAATTTGCAAAAAAAATAAATAATCTTCAAGTTTCAGTCGTATTGTTTTTTTCATCTTTGATTTTTTTAATACAATTAATTTTTTGAGCAAAATCTCGTTTTTTTTTTGCTTTTTTCTCATCCAGTTTTATATACGATATATTTGAGAAGAAAACAGCCATTTTAATTTGCAACCTTTTTCTAACATTTGTTTGTTTTTAATATTTTCATTAATATTTTATGCTAATATATTTGAATTCAAAATGCAAGAGAGTGGTCGGATTGATAACATGCAACATTTCCGTTTTTGAAGATTAGGAAATTTTATTTGTTTGCAGATTAAAAGGGAATTGATGATACTTTCATTCCGGAAATATAATGCCACAATATTGAACACTTCATGCTTTATGCAATAAATATGATCATAATTTAGAGCTTGATTTTTTTTTTAATTTCTCACTTTTCCTATCTCTCCATCTCTCTCTCTCTTTCTCTTATTCTTCATTTGTCATTCTAAAAATTTTATGTCATCTAAAAATTTTACTTTTAAATTTTAAAAACAACATTTTCGAAATAAACTCAACTTGTTAAATCTATTTTTTTTTGTCAATGAATAAAATTTTAGATTTAAAATTTGCATCAATTTCAGAAAAATAGAAAAAAACGGACCAAATTTTATTGCATTATTGTCTGTGCTATCTTCAAAATGTTTCATGTCAACTTGTCAAATTAATGTCACCGGAAAATAGTATGAAAACAGAACAAAAGTGCTAGCATATTCTTGCAAGGAACTGCAATCATAAAACAACTTGTAAAGCTGATCTGAACAACTAATTATCTGCAGGCCTATTCAATGGTAAGAATTAATTTCATGTGATTGAAAGAAATAAACAAATTTTAGCGAATTTATTCTTCTTGTCATTTGTCAAAATGAGAATATCACAAAAGGATCACTACAAATTCGAAACTTAAAAATATTCAAATTTAATTTCATCGGATGAAATTAATTAGCAGAATTTTTATAATCAAAAAAAAAAAAAAATGTTTTGTGTTTATTTCTATTTCTGACAAAAAAAAATAACAAGGTAAAAGTATACAGAGCTGTATTTTCAAATTATTTGTTATTTTGCCTCAAAGTATATAAATGACCATATATGGCGACTATTTAATAAATATGACAATATAAATGATCACATGTGGAGAATTAATTAATTTCAATGCACAAATTGCTGCTTGCAATCTTTGAACAATCCAATGCAAAGCAAACAAACAAGAATCACTAATGAACACAAAATTGTTGCTAAATGCAACATAACACTGATAAATGCGGTCCAATAAGCAAATTTGCTGCAGTAATAAGTTTGATAATTGTTGTGTTCAAAATTAACATTCTGTTCCGGGCCATATATCCAAACACAACCGGAAAGAAAAAAAGAAAAAACGATAAACTTTTGGTTTTTGAAAATTTCAATAATGTTTAAAAAATTATTGCATTTAGGCTTTTTTGCTAAAATTATTGCATTTAAACCAAATAAATATTTAGGCTTTTTTGTTCCTTAAGAATATTTCAGTCTGTTTAGTAAAATTTTAAATGTAAGTTTAATTTTACAAAAAATTTGTTCATAAACAAATTTTCACCTGATAAAAATTAATCTTTATTTCATTAAGTTAATATATACATCTATATTATTGTTTGAACTTACCTAAGAAAAGCCAAACAAGTATGGCTATGATTAGTATTCCTTCAAATGCTTTGCATATTAAATCAATACTTAATGTATCAGGTTGTAAACGTGGCCAAAATGCCCAAATTCGTAACATACTCCAGAGAATGTACAAACAACCTGTGACAATTAAAAAGACTGGAATCATTGGACGTGATGAGCAAAATGGTACATGAATAGTACCTGCAAATAAAAAGTACGATAGTGAAATTTAATTTTCAATTAACACAAAACAGGAAAATTAAAATCATATTTCAGCAATTAATAAATTATATTAATCGATTTTTACTACTATTATTATTATTATTAATGTTATTATTACTATTATCATTTCAATTGTTTTGTTATTATCATAATTACTATTATTATTGTTTTGTCATCTAATTTAAATTATGAAAGATATTAATTCATTTATTTGATAAACTAACCAACTATTATATGCATAAAGCCCCATAACATTAACAAAAGCATCAATACAACCAAAGTATCTGAAAATTGATATGGAATAAATTGAAATATGAAAAATTTCAAAACTATTTGTCAAACATTAATTTTAATAAAATAAAAATTCTATTTAACTCCGAGAATTTGCAAAACCGTATAGTATTTCTTTTGAGGGAAGGTGAGAAAAGAGCGAAGTGGAAAAACGCGCTACACTAGCTACAATCAGCGTGTTGTAACCATTATCGAAAGGTACTGGTAGCCCCTTGAAAATTCTCCGTGATCGGAATCTGGAATTGCAATTATTTCCTTTGAACGAGGAATTGCTAGTAGATGTGAGTCATCAGCTTACGTTGATTATACTTTGTCCATTGGATATACCGCCCATTGCAGCTCAGAACTGAGCTGTTCTGAGTAAAAATTAAAAACAAATGATTCACTCACATGATGGTAAACGAGAGATAAAATATTGCTCAAAATTGCCCACAAATTCGACAGCATTACTGGAACAATTGTAGACGTCAAGAAGACGTCGAAATGTGGGATGTTTGCGATAATGTGAAAAATTGAATTGATTAATTGAAACTGAAAATTTAATTAAAAAACTTACAAGTATTTATCAACAAATATTCTTTGTTGATAATTTCATTAACGTTTTAATTCGTTCTTTCCTGTTACTATCAGTAACGATCATGAAAATACAATATTTAATATTTGATTGAATATATTTTACAATTGTTCTATTTCCAATATCAGTAATACCGATCTTTTTTCTATCAATGATAATTCCATTTACTTTACTTGTCAATATTTGTATTCAACTTATTTACATTAATGATTGAAAAGATTATACAAATATAAATTTTCAAATTCTAATTTCTGCAATAGAAGATCGGTTTATTTTGAGGCTGATCTGATTGCTGATTATTGTAAGTACTATTACAAGATTGTTGTTGCTGCTGTTGCTGTTGTTGCTGTTGTAGTAGTAGTAGTTGTTGTTGTTGTTGCTGCTGCGGTTGCTGTTGTGTTTGTTGACCTTGTTGTTTATTGCTAGATATGACTGCAGTTTGCTGTAATGATCTATTTTGATTATGGTATCCAAAAACTGATCGATAAATTTCATCATCATTGATCACCAATCGATGACTGAAAATTTCAAACTAATTTGCAATTATTGCAAATTGCAATTAAGCATTAATTAATCAGATCATTCAAAATTGAATTTAGTCCATAACTAATAATGCTTACAAAATTAAATTACCATTTTTTTTTGTCCATCTTTTATAATTAAATTTATTACAGTTGATGTTGAATTGAATTTTTGTTTCTTTAGTAAATTAAATTATTTTAAGTGACATTTTAATCACTATGCTAATGCTTTATTAATTTCTCATTTCAACATAAGTCTTAGTTTTAAAAAAATTTCAATTTAAACTTGTCAAAATGATCACTGATTACTATTTTGACATACGTATAGCTATCCTGTTGAATTTTGGTACTTCTCTGAGGTAGCTGCTGTTTTGGAAGCAAATCCATTTCTTCCTGAAATTTCCCGTCTTTTCCGTTCTATAACTGAATTACCTGATGAATAGAGATCTGGTAGTCATTAACGATTTTATTTAATATAATTAGAATTTACAAGATTAGCGCAGATGTAAGAAATGTTGAGTGATTTCTTTCAGGATTAATCTAGTAAATAATTAGTCGAAAAGATATTTCAAACAGAATTGAATGTAAACGCATAAAGTAAATGAAATAAAATAATAAAATGAAATAATTTTCGAAATTTCAAAATTTAACAACGACAAAAAAATGACAACACTGGCAATTTGATATTTATTCATTAAATTTATCGATGAATGAAAATCAATTTGTGAGAAATTATGGAATAAAAATAATTTAAAAATTTCAAAATTAAGTTTATAAATGGTATTATCCAAATGTATTCCATTTTTTGCATTAATTGATCAAATTTATTCATTTTGCTTTAACTGATTGATTTATTTCAAATATTTTAATTAAAAATATCGTTATTTGGATTGATGAATTCATTTATTTCTTTTTTTTCCTACCGTACAATGTCACTAATTCTAACAATGTGGCACATTTCAATTTTGACACAATTTCGTTTGCACACAATTGTCAAAATATCTCCTACTTTACTGATAGTAAAACTTGAAAAATATTTGAATTGAATAAGTAAAGTGATAATTGACTCACTGATAGACAAGAATTATTCAAGGATTAACTGATTACTTTAATATTTCACTTTGAAAAATTTACCAATTAAAAAAATTGCATATTATCGATATTAAATAAAAATATGATCAGTAAGAGGTAGTAGGTATACGTAAATGAAGGAGAAAAAAAAGGGAAAAAGAAAGATTGTAAGATTTGTGGATTCGAATTTGGAATATCTTAAATCATCCCACCTTACTTTGACCCCATTCATTAGTTTAGTCCATTAATTACACACTTTAAAGATATCAACAAATAAGAAAAAAATAGATAACTCCGGATAATGCTAAACGGATAAAACGGATAATACTGGACAATTAATCCGGTTGGAAAATTTGCCACTAAGACAAAATTCGCAACAGTAAGAGATCCTATCGTTTGAATGTGAGATGATAAACATGTTTTCGTCTCTAATACCAAAACAAGTAAATAAAAGTTAAATAAATATTATTTAATAAGTTACAGTGAGTAATCCGTAAGTAGTTTGGTAAACAAAAGTTTGAAAATAATATGTTTGATCCAATGTTTAGCCAAAATCTTTAGAAAGAGTAAATTGAATGTAAAACGATTGAATTGAAAGCTTAGGGTTAAAATAATCAACACTGATCAAAGATTATTGTAAAATCATTTTAAAAAAATAAAAAGTCTCAAAATATTTACTTGAATTTTCGTTATCATTTTGCTAATATAACGATGGCAAAAATTAATATGCACCCACTGACTTTAGAATTATTCAATGATAAAAACAAACTGATTACTGATAAGAAAAACAAATGGGTGGCAAGAATAAGTTATCAGTTGATAATCGACAGAAATTAATTTCTCATAATTCTAAAGAAATAACTTATTTGTCATTGTTTACCACTTTATGCCATCATTATCATCAACTGATTGTGTATGTATGTTTACATTGTGCTTAAACAAGCAAATCATTGACGAAAATACGACAAATATATAATACAAATATATATATATATCTGTATATGTGTGCGATATGATCAGCAGTTCTACCAAAAGTAATTTCAATCATTTTTTAATTTTTCGCAAAAAAAAATGAATGTTCATTCCAAAAAAAGTCAATATGAAATATCAAAACAAACATTGCCATATGACAAAATTGAAAATATAAAATTTAAATTATGGATACATATAATATATACAACAAAACGACAAATATAATATATTTATATATTTCATATATATAATATACACATGTATACATATATATATATATATATATATATATATATACGCATACACAACTATATATATATATAGTTGTGTATGCGTGCGATAGGATCAAAATTCGCAAAAATAATTTCAATTAGTTTTCAATTTCTTTCTTTTTTTTAAAAAAAAACAGATTGTTGCAATGATGAATTAAAGATATGATTAATTGTTATAATGAAAAATTAAAAACATAAGGAATAAAAAAAATAAAAAATTATTTTTGGAATAAAAAATTATAAAATTTATAATTTTTGATATAATTAAAAATAATGATTATACGGAACAATTATGGCATATATTTACAGAATTACAAATAATTACATGATTAAATCAAATGATCATACAATCAAATAATGGAATAACAAAACAAACAAATAATGCAATAATCAAATAATTATGCGGGTAAATTTGAATATTAAATTGTACGCTAGCTGAGAAAATGATCGTTTTCAATTTTTGCAGCATTTTGTAATAACTAGTGATATGATTAACATACTGTAAATGAATTCAAAAAATTCAGTTGGAACTAAAGGTATGATTTGTAATGATTAATTGTTGCAATGACAAATTAAAGGTGTGATTAACTGTTGAAATGAGTTTAAGAAATTCAAATGGAAAATGAAAATTAATATAAAAACTGTTATTTTAAAAGTAAGCAAAAACAGTGTACGAAATTTTCGTAAATTTTAACGACTCAATGTAATTTTAACTGTGAACAGTTTAGATTCTTCTTTATGAAACGTGAAATTTTCGCAAGTTTTGCTGCGGCATGTTGTGATTTGCTGAAATTTATCAGAACTTTTTGTATGTCCAATAAATTAACTGATGCATGAAACAAGCATAAAACGATGACAATTAAATAAACGCTTGCTGATTATATTGTATAACAAATTATTTTAAAAATGGAAAATACTAACCTCCAGTAAAACATAATACTTTTATTTTAATTAGCTAAGATTATGCATAATTTACAATACAGTAATATTTTGCAAACGGACTTAAATTTGTGTGTATGCAATTTACAATGTCGTACAATTTTACAAACGAAACTTCAAAGATATCATGATAAGGATGGAAAAATAATAGTTAGGAGAATTATGCAGAATTTTTGATCAATAAATGAAATTATTTATTTCAAATTTTAAATTGCACTTATTTTTTTTTTGTTTCACGGTTTTTTTTCGGCACTAATAACTGGCTCTTCAAAGCCAACACAAATTGATTTCACTTTAAAATATTTTGCTAGAAATGGATTTTACGTGTTTCACGTAAAGGAAAAAAACATATTATGGACGTGCATAGTAATCTTACTTATTAAATTAAAGCATATCAGTAGGAGAGAAAGAAATTCCGGAATGATAATGATAACAAAATTTTAATTAAATTGTTACAACAAATTTGAGAAATTTATAGATGCAAAAGAAAAAAAAATTTTTAGAAATTTCCATCACGTTAAAATTGACAATTGGGCAATTCTTTTTTTTTTTAAATATTGTTACTTCAAAAAGATTATTGGAAGATGCACACAGTTGGAATACACTTTTCCTACGTTCTAGAATACAGCTTTGTACGACCGGAATACGTTTTTCGTTACACTGATATAGCACTTTAGTGAAATTGTTTAAAAAATATACGATGGGATTCGAATAGAAAAACGCTGTCACTTTCATATTCGAAATTTTTCCAAAATTTAATTTATGTATACCCATTAATAATGCACAGTTTCAAATTATTGAAAAATTCAAATGTCAATTAATATTTTTAATTTTTTAAAATAAATTTAAATGTTAATTGAAATTTTTAATGAATAATTTTGATGGAATTTTAAAGTAAATTTAGTTCCTTTCATTTGTATATCATTTTCTCACATATAGCTCGATGATAATATTTGTTGTCGTTGTTTGATATTTTGAAGCCAGCTGTAAAAGGTTAATTAACATTTAAATACATTTAGATTTAAAAAGTATAGAGCCAAAATTTATGCACTGTTTTCATTCTTTGCGAAATATTACAATACAAATGAGTTCGTCAAATGTATTGATGACAATTGTCGCAGTATTGCTAATTGAAATTATTGATGATTAAAAATTAGCCAATTAATTAAAAATCATTTCTTAAGATGTCATGAGACTACAGAGATTACGAGATTACATCGATAATGTTTGTCGCGGTAAAATTGTTGGAGTGTGAAATAACTTATGTTATCATATGTATCTGTTGTCGTTGGTTATTTGTAATATTAGTGGTAATTTCTGTAACATTTATTAATTGCAGATGATAATTTCATTTTTTCTTTCTTTAATCAAATATTAACACTGCAACAACTTCGTTATCGTTTAGAAATTTAATTTTTCTAAAAATTGAAATTTTCCTGAATTTCTTCATACAGTTTGTATATACCGAAAAAGTATTTATGCAGTATGCAATGAATTATCAAAAATGCGTTGCATGTTTCTCGTTCAACAATGTTTGCACATTTAAAAATCAGTGATGCATGCATATTTTCCCGATCAACAATACCTGCAAATTTTCCAATTAACAATACAATGCATATTTTTTAATGATTTGCCAAAAATAGTTTCTTCTCGCAATTTGCAGGTACAAATAACTTCTGGCAATATTATGCAAAAGTATACAGCATTGCAAATTGCATACCTTCTTCAGTAATTAATCTACAATATTTTATATCTACCAAATTTTCTTAAAGCATACAAATTGCAATTAAAAAAGTTCATAATATACTGTATATTTTCGTTAAATGTTATAGATGAATTTGAAATGAAAATCAGAGATTCGATCATTTTCGTTGAATGTTGAACAAATACAACACACATATACAACGTACGTACACATGCGCACACATATACGCACATACGAAACAGACATACTCACACATGCACGCACACGTAAACACATAAATATCAGTTCAAAACTTCTATATATTTTAAATTTTTGCATAGTTCGTTCAAAACTAAACTAATTTACCTTTTTATTTCGAATAGTTCTCGATTGGCTTTTAATTTATTTGGAGTTAGCATTCAATCTGTTTTCTTCCGTTTATATATCAGAGAAGAAGAAAAAACATATCGTAAAATGGTGAAGATTCGAGAAATGAAACTTTAAATTTGGACAATTAGAAGTAACACATAGAGAGCGAAAGAAAATTCGCAAAGCGAAAAATGTCTCAAAAGAATTTTTAGCAGAATGAATGAATGAAATTATGAGAAAAGAGAAAAAATGAAAAAAAAAAGAAATTCTGTTCAAAAACGTATTCATAGTGTGAAATTTTTTTGCCACAACTTTTTCCGCTTAATCAAAAATATTTTTTCAAATTTAAAATACACATATATTTCATATGATATATTTGTATATTTAATTTATAACACACACAGAGATTGTGTCTGTATCTGTATATTTGTCTGTGTGCGTATCGAATTATTATGCTAACTTATTTGATTAATATTTTGACATAAATTGTCTAATGTGTGATATATAGAGACTGTGTGTATATGTGTATCTGTGTGTATGTGTGTGTGTGTGTGTGTGTGTGTGTGTGTATCTATTTGTATATGTATGTGTGTATCTGTGTGTAATCGAATTATAAGGCTAACTTATTTAATTAATATTTTTTGATTAATAGATTAAAAAATTGCTTTTTTTCTTCAGTTTATTTGAATTCATCAAAAAATTACGAAAAGTAAAAGTTGTTTTGAGTCACCCAAAAAAACAAAAAAAGAAAAGAAAAGAAAACGGTAAAAATGAATTATTCCCGAAAAGTATGATACAAATTAGAATTCATGCTCTTAAATGAATTACACAATTATTCCCAGCTGACATTAATCGATCAATTTATTTTGACGACAACACTTTACTTGGTAAAATTTTATGTGAAATTTCATAATAACTAATTTCTCTTATGAATTTATAATTTTAATGCATTTGTATTTTGGTTACATCTTGAAATATATATACACACACACACGTATATATATATACACATACATATATACATATAATGCATAGGTCTGGAAGATTCAATCTAATTTTCAAATTTAGATTAACATTCAGTTCATTCATTGACCGGTTGTTTCCTTCTTCTTTCGTTCACTCTTTTTAATTTCATCATTTTATGTACTCTTCTACGATTTTAATTAATTCATTAATTTCTTTCTTTTTTTTTTACAAAAATTATCATTTTTTCGTCTCTTAACTAATAATAGTTTCTTCTTCAATTTTATCATTTAATTAAAATTATAAAAGATTTTGCAACGAACGAATTTATTGAAATTTTAATTTAACTTATCAATTCATTTGAACAATTTATCAGTGCAATTTGCATATTTCAATTATCAAATTTCCTAATCCAATTACAATTCAATTTTTTGAATTATTTCTAATTGAACTTTATCAATTATACTTTATCTTTTTGTCGTGAATGAACTTTGCAGCGATTTCATCCCATTATATTTTACATTTTTCTCTCGATTGTATAGATTAACATAGCATATAGTGATTGTCATTTCCCAAATGCGGTAAGAAAAGTCATTTTTGCATTAATATTTCAGGCCATTTGTAGGGAAATGAAATTCTTTCATTTCATTAAATTTTTTTTTTAAATTTCATAGCAATAAAAGCAATTTAAAAAATTTCGACAATTAAAATAACACTTTTTTGATATTTTAATTTAAAGGCTAAACAGTCACGTAAAAATAGTCATCAATTGATCAATTAACTTTAACCTTAGATTCTGTTTTTTTCTTTTTTCTCTATTCATTTCAAAAATTTCATTGTACTGTTTTCTTCTTTCTTTTTTTTTTTGTTTCGGCAAATAATTTTTACGGGAAACATTTCACGAATTTATTATGTTTTTTGTCTAATTAGCATAATTAATTATTCGATTGTAAAGAAATGAAGTAATTACACTAAATTTACACTGAGAATAGAAACAAACAAAATAATAAGTATTGATTGAAGCATTGTTAAAATTAGCGACAAATAATACATTGAATTTCAATTAGTTGGTTAGTTGAATTTTAATAAGCTTATTACTTCTTTTTTTAAAAAATTGTTTCATTTTTTATCGATTTTTAATTTTGATTATTTTTTATAATTATAGAGAATAGAAAAATATCAAGTGGCATAATGAACATTTTGATACGATCCTTCAAAGTTTGTCTTTAAAGGATTGGAATTGAAACATTTTTCCAAATTTCATAGTCTGAAAATATTCGTCAAATACAATTTAACTTTCCCTCTTTTTTTTAGTAGATTAAAAGTTTCATACAGTATTTCGTTAAATTTGCATCACATCAAAATACTGCGAATTTCCGTTTCATTGTGCGCAAATTCATTTTATTTTTTTAATTATCATTTTATTTTAATTTCGCATTTCTGGGTGAGAGGAAAAAGAATAAATATTTATTTGGGAAAAAATTAATTTGGAAAAATACTTGGACAAATCGTTATTAGGAAAGCTTACATCAGTATAACGAAAATCGATTTTCTCTTACAATGCACAAAATATTTATATATTTAGTGATATCATTAAAGTATAAAATGACATACATATGCATACATATACACCGACATACATGCACACATACAAAATGCACATACATAAATATACATGTATATGAATACACAAGCACAGGAATACTTAAATACGTAAATATACGAATACATAAATTTTGAATATATGGACAGGTAAGTACATAAACGCATACAAATATATTAACATCATTACATAAATATATAAATGCATAATTATATAGTAGAAACGATACTGCATGAATACATGATTACACATATACATGAATACATAAATGCATGATACAACAAAAATTCACGAATACTTAAGTACAAATAACTACGCAAATGTATGAATAGATAATCGCATAAAAGCATTAGTAACATAATTACTTGAATATATATATACATATATACATAAATACATAAATACAGATAAATATGGTAAACATAAATATATAAATAAATACATGAATACACACATACATGAATACATAAATATAGGATACATGAATATATCAGCGGATAAATACAAAAATTCACGAAGACATTAATACATGTAAGAACATGCACATAAATAAATGCATAAATATATGAATAGATGATTACATAAATACAAGAGTAACATAATTACACGAATACACAAATATATGAATATATATACATAAATGACTAATAACGATAAATACGGAAAACATGAATACATAAATGTATGAGCACATAAATACATGAATACACAAATACAAACATAAGTGTATCGATGAATACATATACAACTTTCCATATATTTATTTAACAAAGTGGGCGAATTTTTTATCATTTCTGTTTCTTCCCACTCTTCCTCCTGGAAAACATTTCAATTTTATATTTCAAAAAATTTAAATCGGAGTGCAAAATATTAAAAAAAAAAAAAAAAACGGGAAAAAAGGAAAAAGAACGAACGTCTATAACATTTACAACATTATCATTACAGACAATAATATATTTGGAATTGTCACGAAATATGTCAACAGCTGTTGACAAAAATTAAAAAAAAAACAAAAAAAAATGGATTAATGAATAATGTCTGACGCATAAGCATAAGCGATGAATATAGCAAAAAAATTGTGCTTTTTTTTTGAAAAATTAAACACAAAAAGAAAATGAGAAAATTTTTCCTTTTTTCATTTGCTTTTTTTTAACCAAAAAATTTATTTATATACAAAAATTTCATTCAGTGTGCACTTTTTATTTAAATTGAAAATCATTAAATGCTTACTTATATGATAGTAGTAGCAATAAAAAAATTGTGCCGAAATGGCTCCCAGAATTTCTTATTTTTCTTTTTCACAAGAAATAATTCATTTACAACTGTTTTTTCTGCGACTAATTATCTAATTAACCTCCTTTTTCTCTGCTTCTAAATGATTAATTAGCCTAACAATATGGAACGAAATTATTTCAGAATTACTCCAAAAAAATTTTTAATTAAGTAAGCCTCGTTTTATTTAATTTTTAGCTGACCGAGTTTTTTTTAAATTTATAATTGATTACTTCTGACAAATTTTGATTGATTGATATATTACAAACTGAAATGTGGATGTTTTTTAACTTAATAATTTTACAATTAGTTATTAAGTTAATATTGGGCTAATAAATTATTAAATTATAATTATAATTAATTATTAAATTAATATAAGGCTGATAAATTATTAAATTATAGTTACCAAGTTCTGATTTGTATTTCATTTTATGAAATATTTTTTTGCTTATACAAATCGATCGAACGATTACACTGTTCGATCGATTTAATACTTTTAGCAATTTTTCATTTTCTTAGCTTTGTTTTTCTTTTAACTGCTACTGCACTGCTTTTACGATATCATTCATATTTTATGTTGGAAGTGGGAAGAAAATGAAATGTCGTTGGATAAATTATTATCTTTCATTTTTTCACATTTTTTTTTCATCTTTGCAACATAATAATTCAACGATTTATTTTTCTTTTGAGCAAACGAATAATTCAAATGGGATAATCGATCAAATAATCAGTCGATCGACAATCAATCGATCGGGATTAATCGAAAAACTTTTTAATGCATTTGCATATATATGTTAATTGTACAAATTTATTTTTAACATTAAAGTATTCGGAAATTTTCTTTCATTCCAAATAATGATTTTATATATTATCTTTCTCTCTTTCCTTCTCTCTCCGTTTCTTTCTCTCTTTCTATGTGTCTTTCTTGAATTAAATTTTTAACTCATCCTTCCATTCACAAACTTCACAAATTCATTGCATTAAATTATTAATTGAAAAATACAAGTGGAAGTTTCTGTGTAACATTTATTCAATGGGAGTTTAACATTTCACATAAATTTTGTCACTTTTCATACAGTTGACACTTTTCCATATTTGAATATCATTTCTGTTTTATGTCACTTCACAATTTGCCTGAAATCTCTTTGTTCAGTTCTTTGTATTTTGAAAAATACTTCTTATACAATTGGTTCACTTTCATAAATTTACTTTGCCATCATCACTTTGTTGTCACATTCAGTTCAGTTAGTTTATTTTTGTGACAATTTTATTGCTCCAATCACAAATACATAGTTTATTTAATCGATACAAATTTCCAATCAATTTGTTTCAATCGATACAATTCGATTTTTAATTGTTTTGTTTAAGCCTTCCCTAATATAGACCATTTAATCAATTCAATTACCTATTTCATCTATCGATGGATTTTATTTTTTATCTTTTATTTTTTTTTATCCTTTAAATTCTACTTTTTTTCGAATTAGAATTAATTTCATTTAAATTAAAATTAAATGTTATGATATAGAATTTTTTCACCTTCATTTTATCTTCTACTGACAATACTGATAATTAGCATATATGAAATGGTAAAACTAGAAGACAGGAAATTTCTATCTTGGAAAAGACAGAGAAAAAGAAATGAAGTAAATTTTCTTACAGTAAGCTTGTTTGTGCAGAATAGGACTTTAATTCATTTTCTACTAAACAGGTCATGCCTTTCTGTGTGAATTGTTTTTTCAGTTCCTGAATGAATTTATTGACAGTATGCAAAATCACATCAATATTAAGTCAGGTAAAAGGAAATAACTGCATAAAGATGATTGACTAAAATTCAGAGCTAAAAACCTGTTCTATTGGTTTTTCGCTATCATTGATGTTAAAATTTTTGTGTCCGAAGCCAAAAGCCAATAGAGCTTTTGCTGGGTTCAAATGCGCCATTTTGTTGCAAATTTAGTAATTTAAGTAGTGAAAGTGGTGAAAAACAAAATTTTATTGCAGTAAAAAAATTTAAACTTTTAGACTTAAATGATTGAAGCCTAAAAGTTGAAAAATAAACTGGTTTTTGTAAAACATTTTATGGCTTATGAAGAAATTTTAACTATATAAACATACTAAAATGATTTTGATTTTGAAGGGTAGCAATAGAATGAATATATATTTCAAAATATACCGAAAAAAGTTTTGCATTGAATTTATTAATGATTTAAAGTAAACTTTCAAATTTTCAAAAAATTTATATGATTTAAAAAATTGTTCTTCGTACTTTTATTTAAAGTATTACTCTAATAATTTTTTTTTACATAAATTAATAAATTTTGAAAAGTCTTGGAAATTTTGACAATCTAATGGTTTAATCTTACTTACAGTTTAATTTTACTCACAGTTTTAACTAATAATTAATAAAACGACAAAAATTGTAGCTTTTTTTTTCTCTGAATTTTCTTAGATAAAATTTATTTCTTTCTTAAATTAGTTTTATTTCTTTTATTCATCTTTTCGATCTCGTCATTATTAATTTATTTATTCTTTCAATTATTCATTCATTCATTTCTTGTCAATTCAATTCTCTAAACTTTTCATTTTCATTAGTGAAAGCATAAGAGAAAGAAGATATGTGTGCATCTCTTTGGAGAATTTCAACGAATGAATAAATAAGCAATGTTATTTTATTTCCTGATTATCAGCTTTGTGGTCCTAGGATCACATTCCTCATTCATTCATTCATTCATTCATTCATTCATTCATTCCAATACAACGGCAACAAATTATACATTCAGTCTCTTTCTCATAGCAATTTCAAAATGCCAATTTCCTTGTGGCAAACATGATAATTTATGAGATCATTTTGATAGCTGCTCAAATTAGCTCTTTCTGATTCTCCCATCCCTTACACTATTCCATTTCCTATTTCATTAATTAGTTATCCCGTTTCAGGGATTTACTTTTCCACTTGATTTAATTCATTGATCCTACATATATACATATTAGTCAAAATTAAATCTTTTCACAATTAATCAAATTACTTCATGTGCCATTAATTAACATTCATTAAATGAATAAATCTTTCAATTGCAATGACACTGCTAATTCATGATAAATCGCATGAACCATGATTTATAATCTTTTTTCCTTGAATCATGATTTTTTATTATTTTACCGTTAAAAATTTCATTCTATTATTTGAAAATCATCATAAACCATATGAATTCCTTCTTCTTGAATCATGATTGTCAACTTTTTTCCTAAATTATGATTTATTAGTTTTTTTTGAATTTGGAAACGAAAGTAATTTTTCTTTTTGGTATTAATGAATTTAACAAATGAATTAATTGATTGGAGCAAACCATCATCAGTCAATGGTCTAAGAGTGTCTAAAAGGGAAGCGCATAAGTTTTAGTCAATATTCCAAGACATAAATTGTATTGCAAGCTTGACTAAATAATAATAGCCTGAAGAACTCTTCTTGATCATTAGAGAGATCCTAAAATACACTTCAAGATCTCTCATCAATTCTTTTTATTTCAAATTCCAACCGCAAATTTTTTTATTTGATATATGATAATCCGCTCCTATTCCATCATTATCCATCATCTTTATCCTTCATTTTCTTTCTTTTTTCTTTCCTCCTTTTTAATTTTCTCTCAGATTCTATCTATTCATTCATTTCCCATATAGATTCGAATCTTTCAATTAATAGCTTTAGTTCTGTGAAATCGGTTATTAAATATCAATTTCAATTCCTCCATTATTTAAAACTTTAATTAAAAGATTAAATCATGCATTTCGCTCACAAAATATTATTTATTCATTTAATCTTTACTCTTTTTTTTTTCCCTTTTTTATTATAAATATAGTTTCATTTCATTTTATGCATAACGGCAAGATGGCAAATTGTTAATTAGCAAATTTTTCTTTTTTTTCGACACACAATAAATTGAACTAATTAGTTTTTCTTAAAAAAATTCTCAAAATATTCTCGAAAAAAAAATTTACAAAAAAATAATGCAATTTGCAATTTGATAATTTATGTTTGAAAAAAAAAATGCCTCAAAATGATATGAAATATCTCGACAGTAACCGATTCAATTTCGAACAGCTTCTTTCATCTTCTTCTTTGTTTGCTTCATTTTTTTTTTCACTCTTTGAAAATATTTTCTAGTTGTGGGGAAAATCATTTGGGTTAGTTTGTTTGAGAAGAAGTATTCAAATAAACTGAACTGTGTTCGAAATTTTTAAAAAACGAATTAATTATTGCAAAAATTGATTTTTTGTTAAAATTTAATTAATTGTTGCAGAAATTGACTTTTTTTGTAAAAATTTACTCTGTTATTGTTTATATTGTTTTGTTTTTTGTTACAATTTTAGAAAAACTTATCCAAAATTTCAGAGCAAAAAGCAAAAATAAAAATGTTAAAAAAAGAGAGGAAAAGAATTAAGAAAAAAAAGAAAAAAGAAAGAAATAGTTTTATAACTTTTTTTTGTAATAATTTTTACTCAATAAATCATTAACACAAAAAATCCCATTTGTCATTTTCAATTCATTTTCACTCGCCCCTTCAAAATTCATTCAAATTAATCAATCCCATGAGATTTCAGTTATTCAAACAAAAATTTTCTTATTAAAAATGAATTTCATTTTAACAATATGAAAAAACTAATTTTGTTTGGAATAAATTTCATTTCCTTTTTTTAAGTGAAAAATATTAATACGAAAAAAAGCAAACAAGTAAAAAAAATAAAAAAAAGTTCTACATTCAATTTGAATTTTAAAAATGAAAAAATTTAGCGGTAGGAAAAAAGGAAAACAATTTGTGTGATTGAAATTACTTATTAACGAAAAAGAAAAAAAAATAGTGGAAAAAATGAAAATGAAAATTTATAATTTGCACCAATATCGTCATAATCGTTTTTTTTCACTCATCATCATCATCATTATCATCATCGTTTTCATCATCATCATCTGCATCATCATCATCATCATCACCTATCATTGAATGAAATATTTTATTTATTATCATTGTTTTTTGCAATCATGATAATTAGTACTTTTATTTTTTCCCTTTATTTAATACATATTTGTTGATTTGCTTCTTTTTTTTTTTTCAATTTAATTCATCCCTAGCATTAATTCATGGCTCTTTTTGAACTGTCAGAGTGGCAATTTGAGCTTGGCTTCAGACTGCTTAAATATTACCAACCAGTGTCATCAATTTGGAATAAATTTGAGCTTTAGCTTTATGCTTTATGCTTTCTTCATTATGTCAACAAAAATTTGTCATGCATCATTGGAAGCAAAATTTTCTTCTTCTCGCTATTTCCAACTCTATTATATACAACATATACAATGGTATTTAATGCTCCACATATTACGGAAAAGCAAAAAACCAAGCAAAAACAAAAAACAAAAGACAAGAACAGGAAAATATTTAATCGAAATTAAAATTTGCTTCATAAAAATTTTAGCTTATCGTTCAGGTAGATAGCAAAATAAAATATACAATTCTTTATTTGTCATCATTCAAGCTTCATTCAAACTTTTTTGAATTTTATTCACTACCACTCTTCTCTCATAATTACTCTGCAAAATTCCCCTCCACAAATCCAGCTCCCGTATATGTTCCTCCCGTGATCTCTCAGTACCAAATCCTATTTTATTATCCTCTGAATTTATACTAGCTGTTGCATTTTTATTTATTGGTAAATTAAATTGTCTTGTTTTAATGTCGTTATTGCTTTCCGTGCCTGGATGTGTTACTGTTGCATGAATAGGTGTATCTGTGAGTGAGTATGTGTGTGTATGTGTGTATGTATGTGTGTGTGTGTTTGTGTGTTGCGTGTGTGTGTTGCGAATTCTGCGCATAAATATTGTGTATGTGGCGTGCGTGGGTGTAAAGTTGTTGCATACGTGGGTAGTGTATGTGAGCGTGTATATATTGTAAATTTCATGTGTACGCGAGTATCTGCATGGCGTGCGTAGGATGTTTTATGCGGGGATATGTGCACAAATGCGTGGGTGCAGACGTGTTGCGTGCTTTCATAATTTTCAAGTGTCATGCGCGTCCTGTGCGTGATATATGCATGGGACGTGTGTGTGGATATGTATGTGAATGCGTAGTGTACGTGGATATGTGAATACGTGGGTGTGCTTATATATGTGAATACATAAATTTTTCATGAATTGTGAAATGCTAAAATTTACCATTTTTCTCCAACAAATTGCCATTTTAACGGTTTTCTTATCTGTTTCAAAAGAAATAAATTGCTATTCCATCATATGCAGCAAATACTTCTACTATCATTTGCTTTCACATAACATTTATTATTTCCATCGTTAAATGAATGTGCACTTCAAGTTTTGGCAAATTTTGAAATTTTTAGAAATATTCGTAAAATAAAAAGCTGTCACATTGAATAAGCTATGACAAAATTTAATTGCGCTTTCGCACTTCTTAGCAAATTTTCAGGCTATTTAAGCCACAAGCCTTATATCTTTATATTTTAGCTACAAGCCTTTATATATGTCTACATTTGCCTCTCTTATCATCATTATCATATCAGCACACATTTCAAAATGATTGAAATTCCCTCAATAATTTTCCACCTGTGCTCTTATGTTTCAAATAATTGTAGTGTAAAATGGAAAGAAGAAATTTTCAAAACATCTATATCTCTGGACCTTTGTTAGAAATAAAGTTTTTTAAAAATATAAATAAATATCATATACAAACAAATCAATAACATATATCTGAAAGCATTTACATTTATTTTCTTATCATTTATGCAAATCTTATCTAACTAGATATTATTGTTAGTATAGCCACTATCAGTTTTAAATTTCAAATTATGCAAATAATTTATTGGTCATTCTTAGTTCAGAAAAGAGAAAAATGTTTATTACTTGAGACTTCAGAGAGTTGAATGAAGAAGCAAAGGAAAAATTTGAAAGCAAGAGAAAATGATTAATGTGGAAAATGCATGATGATGATAATGATGATGATGATAATAATGATGATGATGATGATGATACATCAATACTGAAATATTACTCCCATTTTTCACTTCCACTTTATTGTCATTTTTCCAGCTCTTTACATTAGTTTTTTCTCCACTTTATACTCGTTTTAATTTTGCAAGTCTTTTTGTTTTTTTTGGCCAGTAGAAAAAGCTAAATATTTAATTTAAAAAAAAAGAAACTTTTTTTCGCAAACTTATTTGTTTGCTATTAAAATTTTGGCGAGAATAATCACATTTAATAAGTAATCATGGAAATTTCTTTTTCTTAAGTAATTTCTTTTTTTTTTTAGAAATTTCTTTTCCATAAATGATTTCCTTTCTGCAAATTTCTTTTTCTTATTATTGGTTTCCACTTGCAATTAACAAAAAAGCATTTCCAAGAAAACATTTCTAGTTTTAGATTAATGAATTTTCCGAAAAAATTACAGGTTAAATAATGAAATTCACCTTTAGCATACAATTTAGATAATTCAAATTTTGTTGATTCAATTACTACAACGAATTTTTATTCAGTTTTTTTTATTTCTCAATACATATTCGTTCAATACTCTCGACGGATTAGTATGATAAAAATTAATAAGTGAATATTTTTCTTTAAATTTCAAATTTATTTCAAAATTAGAAATTGGAAAAAAAAATTTGAATTTATAAGAATAAGAAAGCTTACTTATACTTGATCCTAAATATGAACATATTATAATCAGGTCTAGAACATTTCTTTCCCGTTTATCAATATTCATTAATTGAATATTGTGTTGCGTAAAAAAATTTCCATAAAAAAATCAAGAATAATTAATCTAAATTAGTATATAATAGTTTGTAAGCTGAAACACAGCAATCAAAACCTGCTGGGCAAATAATCAAACCTGTTTGACTGTTTGGATTTCCGAAGTACTCAAAAAAACTTGTCAATACAAAAATTTAAAATTATCTTTCTTGAAAATTTTTATAGTTTGTCCAAGGGATTTAGGAGACAACACCGGGCATTCCAGGTATGTTCCACTTATTAAAGAGTTTGGTCAAAAATTTAGAAACTGTTAGCATTCCAATATAAATAGCAAATATGTTATCCATTGGCCTTCTTTATATGATAGCCAAATATGTTATCCATTGGCCCTGTTTTATAGCAGCAACATAGTCAGTCACTCACTTTCTTTATGTGTAACATAATTCTTAATGAAGAACAGATGAGTGATGTATTCTGTTACCTTATTATCACCACATCTGGTCAAATAACGAGATATTCTCAAGGATTTTGTAGCATTTTTCTTTTTTCCATGCTATTTTGGTTACTATGGCAATTTTAATTCATTCAAAATCACTTAAAGAAATATTTTTGTTCAAAGAATTTCGAATTCGTTCAGCTGCGAGTCATTTTTTTCTTTTGCTGCATTTTGTAAAAAAAAAAAAATTCCAATAACTTCTCATTTTATTATTTATTGTTTGCTGATTTTTGAAGTTGTAATTGAAATTCGTAATTTTCATTCCTCTTTCTTTTACTTCCGTTTCTTTTATATCAAATGAAATCTTTTACAGCTCTTTGGTATAATTCCAAATTCAAATAAATCCAAAAAGTTTAAAAATTAATTTCATTAAAAAAAAAATTGGTCTAACTAATAAGTAACAACACATTTGATAATTGCAATAATTGCGAATATGAGCAATTCAGTTACTGGATGGCCAATTTTAGTTAGGAATAAATTTCAAACAATATTTTCAAAGTTTATTTTTTAATTCAAAAATTTTTTTTTTTGCTTTTTAAACACACTTTTATGAGAGAATAAAATTTGCATTTGTTTTTATTTATAATACATTTTCAATGGCACAAAAATTTTATTTTGTGATTGAAAAAAAATGTAAATTTTCGCTTCTTTTTTTTAAAGAATTACATCTAGTTTTCATTATTTTATTCGGAAATTACATTTTCTTCCTCTATCACTCTCTTCTTTCTCTTTTCTTTCTTTTTCTCTCTCTTTTTCTCTTTCTTTATCTGTTTTTTTAATCTCTCTCTTTTTTTTTTAATTTTATTTTTTAAAAAAATAGTGCAAAAGCAAAATTCGAAATTATATTTCACATTAGTGCAATAAATTACAAAGTGAATTAAAATGATTCGGAGAAATTTAATTTAATTTTTCCAAGCTAACTTTGTAAACATGAATGAATAAAAAAAAAATTTTGTGTAAAATTTCACAAAGTTATTTTTTATTACTTTTTTTCGTGATGATATTTAAATGTTACATTTTAATTTAAAACATGAAACGCAACTTTTTTATCTTTATCAGTCTTTTAAATCATTTAACGCTAAATGTTTTGAACTTTTTGTGAAAAATGAAAAATTATTTTGAGAAAAGTTAAAATTCATTCTTTCTTTTCTTTTTTTTTTTTGTTCTTCCATTTAATGTTTGCCATTCCTTTGTCAACGATTGCTTAAATATCAATCAATGAACAAAAAAATATTTTATTTGTATTTTATATTTTTGTATTTTATCATTTATATTTTATATTTTAAATTTTAATTTTTTGAATTTATAGGAAATGAAAAGTTTACTATGTATTTTATTCTGAAAAGTATAATGAATAAGTAGAAAAGACAGACAGACAGGTACAGACACATACATACACATACACACACACACACACACACACACATTTTTCTTCATTTTTTCACAAGGTTGTCAAAGTGAATTAACAGTGTTGTCAATATTTTCAACATATAATTTTGTTATGATAGATGACACACATACACTCACTCGTACACACATGTGCACAGACATACATACACATAAAGACACACACACACACATATATACATATGTATGCACATACATACACACACACACACATACACACACACACACACATATAAACAGTGCGTAACATTACTTCGATCGTTATTTAATATCATTTACATTTCTAAAGTGCGAATTGCATCTTTATTTTGTTATAGCAATAATATAAATAGACATACCCATACTCACTCCTACGTGTGCACACATACACACACAACTCATACTCCTAGGTGTGCACACATACACACCCAACCCATACTCCTCCGTGTGCACACATACACAGCCAACCCATATTCCCACGTGTGCACACCTTCATACGCAATCCATATTCCTACGTGTGCACACATATATATCCAACCTTACGTGTGCACACATACACACCCAACCCACATTCCTACATATGCACACATACACACCCACGTAACTTGTATATATTTGCAGCCTTACATTTAACAGAGCCAAATGAAATTTCACTATTAGACGTTGTACACAACTTAAGCATTTTTGTTCATTAATCAAGAAAAGGAACTATGCATTATATAGTGTGTATTGTTGTTAAAATTACTTGTAATATGTTTATAAATTCAAGAAAACATGATTACATGAATACACAAATATATATAAATACAATTACATAAATAATAAACATGAGAATAGAGATGGAATGGATGAACAAATAAATACAAAAGTTTATTGAGGAACATGAATAAATTAACAGATAAGTTACATAAATACATGAATATTTGTGTTTATTTGGATAGATGATAGAAAGTTTGCTGAAGACATATTAACACATGATTGCACAAAATACATGAACAGATGAAGGAAGATATGGTGTATAGAATGCAGTTTAATAATTAAAGAAGGAATGGATATCAATTTCAGTTTTAGTTTCATTTTCAGTTCCGCCCTTTCTTCCTTTTGAACTGGCCTCCTCCCACATCATCGTCATCATTTTCACTCCCTTTGCCACTGATGGACAAAAAGCTCTATGACGAATGGATTCCTGTTCGGCTTACTTTATTTTTCTTAGCTTTTCTCTTCCTTAAAATCAATTTTTATTTTTAAAAAAATGAGAATGATTCATAGAAGGGAGAGAGAGAGAGAGAAACAAATGGCAAAGGAAAGAAATACTTTAAAACTTCGCCTAAAATTTAATAAAATTTGAGCCAATATTTTGTTAAATTCATTTCATCTCTTTTTTTTCTTCTATTATTCCTTTTTACATTTAAATATCAATCATTCTCATTTTTTCTTTCTTTTTTCTTTTTTTGTTTTCTTTTTCTTTATAATTGTACTAAAATAACATCTGCTGTTGTTGTTTGTTTGTTTGTAAATTTGTTACGTTGAAAAAAATTATTTTTTATCTTTATTTCAATGTTTTAATTCTTTTTTCAAAATTACTTATTGCTTTTTTTCAACAAAAAATATTTTTGATCGAAAATTTAATCTAAATTTAATCTCATGCAATTTATTTTATTACGCACAATTTAATGAAATTTAAATTTCATCAAATTAAATTTCAAAATTTCAATTGTATTTCACAATTTCGCGCTTTTGAATAAAAAATTCACGATGAAAATTTCACGAAATGATTTTAATTGCTGTAAAAAAAAAAGAGTAATTAATTGTAATAAGCAATTTTTGTTGTGCAAAGGTGTAGCGATATGATGGAAAGAAATGAATCACGAAAATATCTTCAACATTGGATTAACAATACCAATAATAATCGACCATTATTGATTGTTGGTGCAGCATATAGCGGGAAAACATTTTTTGCTAAATCGGTCAGTTAAACGAATTTTTGGAAAAAAATTTTAAATTTAAAATTAAATATTAATGAGAAATTTTAATAATAATTATAATAGAATAGGAAAATGAGTCATCATTGTGACAAAAAATTAATTAAATTCTACCAAAAGGTTTGTAGCATTTTCAAATAATTATAATTCTCTTTTAAACACATTGCCTTTTAATATTTAATGGCTTCAATTATTGATAGAATAGTTGAGAGAAAAAAGAGTTAATTAATCATTTCAAATAATTATTTACTAATCTTTAGTTTTTTACTTTCATTTTTCTCTTACCTCTCTTTCTTTCTTCCTTCTTTTGTTTCACATTTAAATGATAAACTCATTTTGAGTGGTCGTTTTATCCATTATTATATATTACTACTTCTTTTGAAATAATAGATTAACGAAGAAATAATGATACTGAAATATTCGAAGAAGCAAATCAGAAATGAATTTTTTTTTGATCATTACTTGGCCATTAATATTTGACAGTTAGAGGAGTTGAGAATGATAATATAGGAATTGAAATACTCAAAAGCAGCAAATTAGAAATAATTTTTTTTAAATGATTACATGGCCATTTCTTTTAGAATAATTTGAAATTGGAATAAATTTTAAAATTAACGAGAAATTTTTGCTCATTTTGTTTCCAATTGCTGTGCCATAATCGAATGGCCATGAAAGATTATAAAATATTTTACAACCTTTAAATGCTCCTTCAAAGAGTCACGCTGAGTTGTTACTTCAATGGATCAATCAAATTTTGCAGGGCAAATTTATTCTTGAAATTGCATAAGAAATTTATGCCTTATCCAGGGGATATTATATGTATAAGCAAATTTTTTTTTTTAAAAAAATTAATGAATTTATTAAATATTGAATTTAATTAAATTGCAAATAATTTAAAAAAAAAAAAAAACAAAAGCTAAGAAATTATTATCACTTAATAAAAACAGTTGCAATAACAAACAACAATAGCACAATAGTCTTCAAATTTTTTTAGGAAAATTACAAAATTCAATTTTTTTCATTTGAAAAAGTCAGTTAAATTGGATAGAATTTTAAATATTCGACAATTTAAAAAAAAGCTAACAAATTAATACAACAATAGAAAAACAAGAATAGTAACAACAATAACAATAATAACGATAGCAACAATAACAATAGTAATCGATTCATATGTTTTATAAAAAATTGGGAAAAATTTTTCATTTTTTTTTGTTGGATTAAAGTTCGGATTGGAATGAATCGAATCGGATCGGCTTGAATTGATATTAGTCAGATTGACATTGTTAATCAATCAAAGTGGAATGCATTAATTTTATTAGTTTGGTTAAAAGAGCAAAAAGCGCTAAAATATAATGGAAATGATGATGATGGTAAGAAAGTAAGGAAGTAACAATTTTATAAAATTGAAAAAGAAAAAGGATTAAATGATACAAATGGGAAATTGAATGGTTCAAATTTAACTAAATAAATGATTCCATTGATCTCAAATAATCCCATTTTAATTATTTATTGAAATGAAAACGATGAAATCAATTTTAGTTGGTTTTTAAAATTCAAAATTTTCATTATCGTATCGGTTGACAAAAAGAAAAAAAAGAAATGTCAATTTGGACCATTAGGCAAATTACTTTTTTCTAATAATCTTTTGCTTTCTTGTCTTTTTTTTTATTTGCCATATACTTAATGACTTTGAATTGAAGTGTAGACATTTACGGTTGATTTTGCTAATTGACAATTTCCATTTTTCGTTTTTTCTTTTGGACAAACAAAATTATGCGCATATTTTAGTTTTAACTGAAATTTAAATTATTTAATTAATTTTAACGAGTTAGACATTATATGTTTACAATAGTTCCTTTATTAATTAAGTACCTTCTTTATCAATAATTTTACCTTCTTAATTGAATTTCACCTAATTAACACCAATTAATTAGTTAAGCAAAAGGTAGAGAAGATGGAATGAGGAGAAAAAAAATTAAAAATGAGTAATTAGGAGTAATATTAATAATGTATGTTCTCAAAATTTGAGAATAAAATTTTACCAAAGAAAAAGAAGAAAAGAAATAGTAAAATTTGGGATGAAAAAAGTTGAAAAATAAGGAAAAGTTGAACGAATGAACAGATCACAAAAGGGTCATATTAAATTATTTAAGCTTTTCTTCTTTTTTCCTATTAAATAATTTTGTAAAATTTATGAAATTCTTGAAATGAAAATAACACTTAAGTAATTTTAATTAAAATCACTCGAAGTAATTTCTTTTGCAACTTTAAATTTCTCTTTCTTTTTTCCATTCCATTTTGGAATAGCTCCGAAGTATGTGTGTGTCATTTTGGTTCCGTATTGAAAATTTCCTACACATGATGTAGCTAGCTTTTTCAATTATCTGTAATATTCAAATAGAAGTGAAATATTCTCGAAAATGTCATTCTAACGAATATTGGAAAATTTCCCACTTAATTTAGCTTGTCAAATTAAATATGAAATATCCAAATGAATTCCAAAATAAAATTTGCATGACTTTTCACCATTGTTCATTACATCTATTATCCACATTAATAATTCACATTAAGAGAGAGAAAGAGATAGAGAGACATATTATTATGTTAATTAAATTCGATATAAATAATAAGATGATTTACTGATAACTTATGAATAATTTAATCGATTAATTTCATCATGATAGAAATTATGTAATGAGAAATTGGGCTCTTCCTTTGAAATTATCCCAGTTGATTAAAACATGTTAATAAGCTAAGAAAAATATATTGCACACTGAAATAAGTATTATTAAATTATTAATCAATTAATTAATCATATTCTAATTTAAGTCGAATTAATCGATAATATATATTTATGCATATTGATAAATAATTTTATTACACACTGAAATAAGTATTATTAAATTAATAATCAGTTAATTAATCATATTCTAATTTCGTTAATTAATCATATTTTTATTATTAGATTTGTTTTATAAACAAAGCAAAAGTTTAAATTTGAAATATTTTTTTTTTTAAATTTCCAGCTCGAAAATGAACCACAATTAGCAGCAATACATTATTGCACAAAAATTGATCCGGAATCATTGGAAAGTGGAACAATTTTACGGAATATTGCTTCGCAACTTGTTCAACGTTTTCCGAATTTGGTTATACCAAAATTTGCATCAGTTACATTCTTAACACATCAGGTATGATGATGTGATGGTCCTATCGCTATGCTTTTTTTTTTTTGCTTTATTTTGAAAATAATTTAATTATTCATTTATGATTTTAATTCCATTATTGAAAAAATATATTAAATTTAATTTCATTTTCACTTATCTAAATAGTAATTTATTTATCAATCAAATTATGTAATTCAGTCAAGGAATTTAAATTCATCATTCCAATTAATAAAAATGTTTATTCGCGTTTACTTTATTCCCAATAATTTTATCTCTGTGTAATAATTAATTACCGAACAACAATGAACGCTTATATAAGTAAACTATGGATAAAATTTTTATTCATTAATTGGAATAAATTAATTGAAATTGGAATTGAAATTGGCGTATTTAAATTAGTTAAAAACGCATTTACAAATTTTTTAATTGATTTCAAATAATAATTATTGTTATAATAGAAAATGAATGACTTAAATTAACTGTGCTCAAAATTAATTGCATTTCATTTATCGAAAAAGTAGTTGAAAAGTTTTTTTCTAAATTTTCGTTCTTTCATTTTCACTTGCACAATTTTCGCATTTCAATCAAAATAAGGAAACATTTTTAATTTCGTCTCACTTAATTTCCAGTTAATTTAGCATTCTTTATTGGACAACGTTAGATACACACTATTTACAAATGGAAAGACAGATAAACAGGATATAAACAAACACGTACACACACACATACACACACATACACACACACATACACACACACACACATATACACACACATACACACACACACTTGTATGTGTATAAAATTTATTTAATCAAAGTAAATGAAGGAAATTTGGTGACAAATAAGTGAAGAGAAATTTAATGCAACATCGTTTGTCCATTGATTGTTTTCAAAAATTCGCCTATCTTTCTCACTTCCCTTCATTTTACCGCTCGCCCGTCCATACACAATGTATTCTTCCCAAATATTATTATTAAACAGCAGCAGGGATTTCTTGTTTAAAAATTTAAAATATGAAATATTTAAATTTTTTCAAATTTTAATTTTAAAAAAAAAAGAAAAATTAGAATTTTAAATGATAAAGTTGGAATAGAAGGAAAAGAATAATGAAAGAATGCTTTACTAATTATCATTTATTATTATCATTATAATTATTATTATCATTGTGACTATTATTATCGTTATTATTATAAATAAAATCAATTATTATTATTAATATTAATATTATTATTATTATCATTATCATTATCATTGTTACTATTATTATCTTTATTATTATTATGAATTAAATCATATAAATCTTATTTGATTATTCCAATGAAAGGTTCTTTTTCTTTTTCTCTTTTTTTATTACAGACTACCACATTGCATCATTACCTGATGAAGCCACTTCAATCACTTCCGGTACCAAATGTACCATCATTCATACTGGTCGATGGAATTCAGAAAGAAATCATCCCGCTTATAAATCAGGTAATAAAAAAAAAAAAGAAAACAAGTTTATCAAAAGTTAGTTACTAATGAAAAAAAAAATTTTTTCACAAAATTAAACTGAACATTAATTAGCATATAAAAATTTAACACAATGAAAGAAAAAAAAGTTGAAAAGAGAAGGAGAGAGAAAATGAGAGAAAAATGGAGAGAAAAAAAAAACAAAAACAAAAATATGTAAATATTGAATTTTGATATTGCATATTAAACATATTTAAATTTTTTTTTTTTTTTTTTGTAAATTTTTATACGACTTGAAAAAATTTTATTATTTTAAAAAAATTTTTATAATTTTTTTTTTCTTTTCTAAAAGCCTATAAATGTCTTATATTTCTTCTTTCTATTCTTTCTAATATCTATAAAGATTTATTTGTTCTGTTCGCTTTCACATTTTGCAATAACTTTTTTTATTTGTTACTTCTGGAATTTAAAAAAAAAGAAAAAATTTTTTTTTGTCCATCAAGGACGATAATTTGGAAATAAATGAAATGAGAGGACATTGGTTAGAAAATATATTGCATTTATTTATCCATTCCATTCATTAACCTTCACTTTGGCATTCACTGAGATAAGAGATAGATACTTATCGTAATTTGTCATCAGCCAACATTCTCTATGCCATAAATTTCTCTTACATTTCCATTCTAATTACATTTTAGTTTGAAATCACATTTGTATGTACTGAATAACTGAAATAAATTTCAGAAAAAAGAAAAAAAAACAAAATGAATGATTTATAATGTTTAAATTACAAATAATTGATCAAATAATTAAAAAATAACTTAAATTAAAAGTTTTAATTTTCACAAAAAATATTAAAATTATAATTAAATGTGTGAATTTTAAAGGATTTTCTTTCTTTTTTTTTTGCTTTATTAGTTCAACTTATTTTATTTAAGTATTATTTCTAGTATTATTTTAGTATTATAAATATTATTTTTTCTTCTTAAAAAGTAGTGCTTATAATACAATTCATTGTAATGGAAAAAGGAAAAAAAAATAATATTTAAAAGATGAAGTATTACTTCGTATTGGAGTGCTGAGAAAACATAAAATAGAATTACACATTACTTGTCATTATTATCATTATAATTTATTATTATTATTATTGCAGTTATTATTATTATCATTATTATTTTTATTGTTATCATTTCTATCTTTTTTTATTATTATTACCATTATTATTATTATTGACCATTTTTATTATTAATAATTATTATTTCAGTTATTTTATTATCATTTTAATCGTTTTTTATCATAATTATTATCATTACTCTATTATTATTATTACCATTGTTGCAGTCATCATTGTTCTATCATCATTTTGTACATCATTAATTTTCATTGTGTCACAAACAAATATACGAGAAGCAAGGATGATTTGTACTATACGATAACTAAAATATATAAGTGGTAAAGTCAATTATTTCAAAAACTAGAAAATTCGAAATTATTGTTAATATTTCATCTTTGTTTCTCCCTTGTTGTCTGCTCCTTCTATCTCTCTGTCTCCTCCTTGCTCTCTTCTCCTCTTCGCTCCTCTCCTCCTTCCATATATACTTCTTATCTTCTCTAATCTTTCAGTTGGTCACTTTTTTCGCTTACTTTCTTTTTCTTTTTCTTGTTTGTACTTTAAAAATGAATTTACAAAATGAATGGTTGTTTCTCATTTTGTCTTTAAAAAATTGAAACTTTTGCATGAATCGAAGGAATTGCAAAAAAAAAATTTTAATGTAAATTTAACTGTTTGAAATGAAATCATTTAAATAGTAAATAACAATAACACATAGATTGGTATGTAAAGCAGAGATAAATATGGTCAGGTAAAAATACAAAGCAGTGGTGAAATGTGATCTTATTGAAGATATAGGCTAAGAGATAAGTATGGCCTGGTAGAATTGTAAGATACTGGGGCTAATATAATCAGGTAAAAATACAAAGCAGTGGTGAAATGTGGTCTTATTGAAGATATAGGCTAAGAGGTAAGTATGGCCTGGTAGAATTGTAAGATACTGGGGCTAATATAANTATAGGTTAAGAGGTAAGTATGGCCTGGTAGAATTGTAAGATACTGGGGCTAATATAATCAGACTGGGGCTAATATAATCAGGTAAAAATACAGGGCACAAATAAAATATGATTAAATGATCAGAAAATACAAACATACATATCGATCAAAATAATTTATAATTATTCAATGAACAAAAAAGTATATGTTATTGCAGAGAAATGGAATGATTGCTTGAATAATTTTTTATCACCTATTTTATTTTGTTAATTAAAAAAGTTTCGATAAATTTTGATTGGTTAATTAATTAATATAAAATTAAACTATATGCGAAAAAAAAGGAACAATTTGAATAGTACTATAGTTTTGAAATGATCTATCTGAAAGTGATACATTCCACTCTTTCAGTTATGTATCCTAACAGCACAGAAACTATTTTAAATCGGAAAACTGGCAGAACTAATTTTGAAAAGAAAAATGAAGCATGATTCAAAAATAAAAACAAAAGAAAAATTCTTTTAATTTGTAATTAACAATTTTACAAATGTATGCAAATTTAATTATTTTGAATTTCTTTAAAAAAAAATTTTAACGATTAAGCTTTTAAAAAAAAACAAAAAAAAACAGCTTTATTGCAAATTTTTTCCTTTCAAAAAATTGAAATTTAATTTGAGAAAATTGAAATCTAATTTGAAAAATTTGAAAGTGAAAAGAAAAACTTGAATTTAAAGATGTTTAGTAAATGAAGTTCAAAATTTCAAAAAAATCAAAATTGAAAAAAATTTAAATGAAGCAAAATTTTCCAAAATTATTTCTCAAAATTTCAAATTATTTCAGTTTTGCAATGATTAATTAGAATTAATTAATGATTGCGAAATTGTTTCAGCTAAACGGTACAGTTGTAAGAGAATGATAAATGATTATTGTTTGCAAATGAATGTATTACATCTTTTTTTTTCCATAACTATTCTGTCATTTTTAAAGTTTCGATTAATTAATTAGCTATGTAAAATTCTTGCCTCAGCTAAACAATAATTAATGAATTCCAATGTTTAATCTTTTTAGCATTTTCAATTTACCAAAATTAAAGCAATGCTAAAATGCACATTTATTGTTATATCTATCAATTTTACGGCAAAATTAGAATTGCTTTAGCTTTGTTAAATTCAATTAATTTATTTTTAGTTTCAAAAATTGAAATGAAAAATTTTTACGGCTAGGAATATAGGCTGGAGAATTTCAATGAAAAGAAAAGTTAAACTGTAGTAGAAGTGAAGTTTGAAATTTAAATGAAGCAAAATCAAAATCGGAATAGATAGGAATAATGAAATATCGAGGAATGAAATTTAAATTGTATCCAATATTTAATTTATGAGAACAGTAAGTTAATTCTCACTCTCTCTTTTAATCTCTCTCTCTTATTCTCTCTCTTTTATCATAATTTTTCAATTTTTTTATCGTTTTATTCCCATAATTGCTGGAAAAATTTTTTCAAATTTCCAAGAAAAGAAAAGCGAGAGAGGGAGAGAGAAAAAAGAAGTTATGAAAATGATTTTTACTTTATTTACATCAATTAATTATTACTCGTACACATAAAAGGCAGGAAGAACGGTGCATTCTTTTCATTTAAATTTTAATTTTATAAAAATTAATGGTTTGATCGTAATAATTATAAGTAAATATAAACTTTAATTAAAAATTAATTTAATTTCATAATTTAAATCATTATATGTAGAGAAAAAAAAATGAATTTCGAAATGGTCGTCTTTTAAGATCTCAAATTAATTTCGAATTGGTCATATCTCGAGATTTCAAATTAATCTCGTAATGTAAGAAAAAAAACTTTCAAATGACTTTGAAATGTTCTTCAATTTTCTTTTCAAATCTTTCGTAAACTTTCTTTCCGGAAAAATTACATTGAATTTTGGGAAACATTTGTATATGTAATATGATAATACTTACTTTCACTGAAGTCATATACACATATATATCAACAGTGCAATTTCAATTAAAATATTTCTATATATATGTATGTCAGTACCGTAATGCATTACATATATCACTACTGCAATTTCAATTAAATATATATATATAGTCAGTACTGTAATACATGTATATATGTAAAACATATAAAACGTCAGTATTTCAATCAGAATATGTATATGTATGTCAATATTGCAGTTTCAATTAAAGTATATATTTTATAAAATTCTTTAAATTTACAAAATAAAATAATTTTACAAAAGAAAGAAAAAAATTTCCATTTACTAATCTTTTTTTTTATTATAAAATTTTTATAACAAAAATAGTTTTCAACGACGACCGACTTGAGCAATGCACTGTTTCATGAAACGAAAAGAATGAGTAATGAATTAAGTGGGAAATGTATCGCATGATATGAAATATATATATATATATATATATATATTTATTTATTTATTTATTTATTTATTTAT
>JARVGP010000517.1:0-38934 GCA_029876185.1 Mansonella ozzardi | reverse complement strand
ATGACCAGGTTAACTGTCTGGAATGGTCATTTCGTCGAGTTATCAACACAAAATGGCCAGGTTAACTGTCTGGAATGGTCATTTCGTCGAGTTATCAACACAAAATGGCCAGGTTAACTGGAAATACTATCTTATCAACCTATGATATATCTCTATCTAACCATGGAGATACAACAATGATGTTTACTGAAGCAATGGACAATAAAGCTGCACAATGCAGTTAGCTTCACGGAGCGACAACATGAGTTGCATTGTGTTATTGATCAATGAAGTTTGGGCCGCATTTCGGTCTCTGTTTTGTCGCAATTAAAAAGGGTCGGTAGGTACTTACGGTTGGATTGCGCTACGGTACATGGAAATGGATTGATAATGTGCTGAAATGCCTAAATTAAAGGTACTTCGTCGAAGCGCAAACATTCCTTTGGCAAAGGTACTCAATTGAATTGGCGAGAAATCAGCATTTCTCATTTTATCAGTAATTAAAGACCACTTGATAAAGCATTGCTTTTATCAAGTGATAAGGGCTGAACAATGATAATCGATGAATGATATTTGCCAAAAAGCAGAATGTGATACTCGTGGGATCGTAGCTTAACAAAGCGTTATGAAAATGATGGAATTTTTAACATCACAGAATGAAGCCTAAATTTTTTTAATATTCCTGGGCTTATTTTTCTATACTGTAATGTATCATTACAGTATAGAAAAATACAGATACTACAGTTAATGGTTGACTTAATTACAAGAAGATCGGGAATATACTTTGACAATGAATTAAGACATCTCAATGTTGGCTAATTTCCTTTGAGATAGGAAAATTGGAGGAGGGTTCCAAGTATTTTTTATGTATTCACCTTCATAAAAGTCGTTATCTCATTAACAAAGAAATAAATTTCAGTTGAAAATTTTGCTGCACTTTGTTTCGAAGAGCTAGTTCCAAGTTGCTGTAGTATTAACGATGACTCAAACGATATTATCAGATGATTTGATTTATCGCTCTTGATTGATGCATTCATTATTTGATACATAAAGAAATCAGGTCAGTCCAAAAAAATATAGTTTAAAGGGATTCGATACAGTGTACTTATAATTTTGATTAAGTGGCAAAAATATTTCTAATTCATCATGGACATTTAGCAGTTGGCGGTGAAATGATGAAGTAAATCGTAGCGCTTCATACAATGTTCATAAATATATATCACAATGATTTCATAAAATATCAACCTGTGGTATACGTTAGAGAATTACATTTCTAATAATTCTCATTATTTTGCTTCTGTTTTACTTCATCACAGAATTTGTGATGAATTTGAGAAATGAATCCGCCTTAAAAGTTGGGGGGATTCTTAAAGCTGTAGGCAAAATCGAGTTGCTTCAGAATAACAGAGTACTTTGTGTATCATTATATGGCATTTACTCCGGAACGCGGCGCACTGATCGTCGATTCTCAGTATGAAAATGAAGATCAGCAATTTCTGGAGGAAATACATCTCTCAAAAAATAATTGTACCAGTGTGGAGAATGGTTCCACCAATAGTGACCACGGTAGTGGTAGTGGATTTCACAATCGGGATCATTCACAACAATCCGTCAAAACATATGCACGACTACGAACAATCAAAACTGAACCAATGGATTATGATGAACAGACTTGTTCAGAAAATGGTTTTTCTGCTTTCTCTTCAATGTCTTCAATTATCTTCAATGCTTGCTAGTTAATAGTCCAATTTAAAGGAAGAATTCTCAACAAATAGTTAATAGAGTTTTTCTCATTGGGATCCTGAACCCTTGATTCGTCTCGAACCACTTGATTTTGAAATGGAGGATTAGTGTGCATTCTAAGTGATTTCATCGGTAGTTTAGTCTTGTGCTCAGGTTTTAAAGTGAATGAAAGTTAGAAAATGTTCTGTAAGGATCCCGTCATAGACATAATTTAAATCGAATTCAGTTCGCTAATTGACCCTTAGTTGTTTTTTATAATCTTTTGTTTAATAATTTTCGGAAATTTAAGTTTGAGATGAGTAATGCGAGGAAATCTTGCAAGTTGTTAGCAGCTGTTCTCCAAGTATCTCTATTGAATGGGAAAGCTACATCGTGCCATGCTTTTGACTGCTTGTTTTTAAGGTCGATCGGCTCAAAGTTTTGGAGAAGACAATGCATCAATTAGTGAGACAAGTCAAGTAGATTATTCCGTCAGTAACCGGAATATAGGATATTCTCCACAGAGTACAAGAGGCTATGATGTTATAAACTACAGTGCTATAGAAGGCACTAACCAAAATGCTGGAGGTACTTTGGGAATGAGTATCAACCGAGTTGTACAGGAACCAGGTCCAATAGGGGATGATGTTGAGGAAAGACAAGATAATAATGGCTTACAAGGTCGTAATGGTGTTTCCGCTGTGTGGACGCCACCTGCATTTCGAACATATCGTAAGTATTTCTTTGTTGACTTCATTCAATAAAATGTTGATTCAAGTTTCAATGATCTAAAATTGGCTTGATTTTACGAGGATTATAATACTTCTAGAATATAATGAGGGATGTTTCAGGTCCACCGTGTTCTGTTGATTGGCGACATCCACGAGTGCGAGATATCTTACGTGACTATAGAATTCAGAAAATTAGCTCACGTGAAGCTGCTGAACTGATCACAAAAATATCGGGCAGTCCAGTATCAACTACAACAGTGAGAGTGAAGAGCCGAATGCTAGATGACTTGGTAAGCTGGCTCTCAGTTTGAATTTCGATCGACATTCTTTGTGTAAAACACCACAAAAATGAACTGGGTTTGTTGCGAAGTGAAACCATTTGTGATTTTATTAATACTGGAAAAATAGCCAGTTTGAACCTATACAATTGCACATCCTTCCGTTAATTCCTCATATCACATAACCACATCACTTTCTCTCTGAATTAAAAATATTTCAATGCATCTTGAATGTTTCCAATAATTTTTATGGATTTAGCATAAGTGTTACAGATACCTAATGCAATTACCACAAATTTTTTTTGTAACCTTGTGTTATTACTTTTCAAAAGTGCAGGTTTCTTGAAATCAAATATCTTAACCTCTCAGGGCTTCGCCAGTTGCAAATTTTTTTATCTGTTACATAAAAAAATACTATTATTATTATTTTAATTTCCTTTAAACTTTAAAAGTGAAAAACTTGCAAATTTTTTCTTGCTTTTGCAATTTAGAAAATGCCATTTTGAATGCAACTTAGAAAGAGAAGTGTTGTTATCTTGACAATTGAAATATGATGAGCAAAAGGAAGGAAAATGTGGTAAAAAAAATATAAGTTAACTTCTTATTTTTGGATTCAAATTGTAGGCATAAGTTTTCACATCTAATCAAAACAATTCGATTACTTAATACTGCATATCTGTTGGCAGTGCTCTTGTTTGACAAATGAGAGTTGAAACGCAAGCGTAATGGAAATACGCTTGCGTTTCTTTCTTTCTGGGAAATTTTTTTCGGAAAAAGCGAGGTTATTTCTGTCAGTAAGCTTACTTTCGGCTTGTATTTAGGACGCACATTGCGGAGAAAGCAGTAGTGAATCGAGATGTGGCAATGAGGTTGGAGGTTCTGACGGTGCAGATACTAATCAATCATTACGAGAAAATGATCGAAGCAAATTTCTGGCGAACAATGTTAATAAAGCTGTAATTCCTGGAATTAATGCTCCGATTGTGTAAGTTTCTTGTTTGTGAAGTGTAGTATTATAAGAGGAAATTTATGATCATTTCATTTTTTTGCAAAAACTAAGTTTTGAGATACTTTCATGTTTATAAAGATATTTTTGTACTTCAATGAACTTTAACTGTATCATTAATCTGTAAGCTACAGTAAAAGAGAATATCGAAGTTGGAAAACTTAAATATTGATACAGTTAAAGTTCATTAAGATAATTATATTTCTTGTATCAGAATAAATTTTCGTATTACTCTTTTTGAATAACGCCACTTTAGCAAATTTAAAAATATTTCAAATCTTATTTAAGAGTGTGGTAAGATAATTAAAAACTAGTAATATATAAGTTGATGCACATCATTGATGATGTCTCAAACTAAGACCAACGTTTTAGAGCTCCGCCAAATTCTCCCTACTATTTGTCTTTTTCACGCCGCTTCAAGCAAACTTCACTGACGGTACCTCTCAATCCGGATGAGGTTCGGCTGTACAGGCATGCATCTCATTCAAAGTCTGGGCGAACAATACATTTCAGATGTTCACGATGTGATACTCTACATCAGACCTATAAAAGTGGTAAAATACTTTTCTTTTATATTTATTTATTTTTCAAATCCATTACTTATAAAAAATGTACACCATTCAAATTCTAGGTGAAATTGCTCGTATAAAAATGGTAGATGGTGTTGTTGTTAGCCAGTTATATCCAGTACATCATGAACGCTGTAAACCAATAAGATTAGTGGAAGCAAGGGCAAAAGAAATTGAACGACGTTGCCGAAAAGATATAATTCTGGGAATGAATCCAAAAGAAGCATGGAAAAAGGTTCGGTATTTATTTCCGACTTTTCGTACCGCAGTCTTGTGAAAATTTTTGCATAATACATTTATTGCAAGCTAATGCATCCTATAGATTTGAGCATGCTGAATTAGAGGAATGAAAAAGGGACGGATTCCTTTGCACATATTTTTGTGACTTTGTCGAATATGTGGATCAGAAATCGAAAGTACTATTGAATCTTGAACTGTGCGTTTTGGACTTCTCAAATTAGTTCATGAATTGATAAACTGCAGATGTATTTTATAATGATTTTGTGTTATGTCTGTTCTTGAAAATATGACACTGTTAAGGGACGTAAAGCAGCCATTTCGGAAGCGACTGCAGCTGGTTTCCCTGTGTATGGGCCTGGATCTATACTGTCTGCATTTCCGGAGTGGGATAAAGTAAAAGCACTTTTTGGTGCCTTGAGAGCAAGATATATCAGAAGACAGATGCATCTTAAACAGCGTATGGGTGGCAAAAAGAATTTCGACAATGATGAGTATGTTTCTCATTTTCTGTTCCTTAAATGTTCTTTATTCTGGTGCATGAAATTATTTTGAATGAAAATAAAAATTTCGACAATGTAATTTTTGTTTATATATCAGTTTTATCAAAATGTCATTCACTGTTTAGAAGGAAGCTGGAGACTGCTGATTTTGACATGGCGGAAGTTGCACGACCAAAAAGATTATGGGTTGGACAAGGAACAGCATATAATAATTCTTTGTATGTGTAATAAGGTTTTGATTCATTAGTTTGGGGTTTGAGATTAGAACATTCTTATTGTAATCGGCAGTGTGATGTTCTGAGTTTAGGATTAAAACACGATAAAAGTTTAAGATATATCTGTTATTGACAATTTTTCCAAATGATTCATTAACAGTGGAAGAATATTGCAGGCGTCATGATGATGCTGCGTCAACAAGTGGTTTGGAGAGTGTAGCAGTTAGTGAAGGTGAAGAGATTGTAGGTAATGATTTCGAATTGGACGATTTTGAAGAAGAGTCTCTGTATAATTTCATGCAAAATGCCGGAAAAGTTACAAATTTTAATCAAGTGTGCAATGGTTTAAATAACACTGTAAACAATGCATTCCCGAGAAACTCATCAAATGATTCACTGGCTCATACATCTACTTTTACATCAGGTATCCGTCATTGATCTTTTGATGGTTTTTCCGAATATAAATGTTTCTTCATTTATGAAAAATTTAGTCGAGTGCTGTAATTTTTTAAAAGGAAACTGTTAGAAAATGAACTCAATGCTGTACTCTAACCATTTACCGTTTGTTAGAGATTTTGTTTTGGTTTTTTTTTAGACAATTTTATAATACTGACATGATATTGGTTGTTATTATTGTTTCTGTTGACACCTTTTCCCTAATTTGCTTTGCCAGTTTTGCTCGATTTTTCGATGTACTGATCATACTCCTGTTGGATTTTCGGCGAAAATTGTTGTTTATAATGTTATATGTTTTAGATGCAGCAATTGTGGAAGAACGGCAGTCTGAGGTTCGGCAAAATAATATCAGACAAAATCATAGTACTGTGGGTTCTGATAACTCGAAAATGACATATGAAGTGCAGGAAGTAGAACGAGCAATCGCCAGAGCAAGTGCGCCACTTGAGCGAACTCTCCCGGATCAACTGAAGTTGGTTTGGATTTTCCTAATCGAATCATATATTTAGAAAGAACAAGTTTTTTGTCATTTTTCAATCATTATGTTCTTGATTTCGAGCATATAAGAATTTTTTTTGTTTCTTCCTGAGTGAA
The DNA here is from genome assembly GCA_029876185.1 of Mansonella ozzardi. Taxonomy (NCBI): domain Eukaryota; kingdom Metazoa; phylum Nematoda; class Chromadorea; order Rhabditida; family Onchocercidae; genus Mansonella; species Mansonella ozzardi. The sequence continues at coordinate 32,644 of JARVGP010000517.1, read as the reverse complement.
ACATTGTCAAAGAAGACGTCCTTAAAATGTAGGATTCACATAATAAAATTTTCACAGTATGAAACTAAAATATTTTTATTGTGCTAAATATTTTTACTTGATTCATTTATTAATATACATGTTGTTTATGTTTCAGTCGCCCACCAATCTTGACACCTTCTCGTTCTAGTCCATCATCTAGTGTTCTTTCTGCTTCTGTAGAAGGTCTGTCGGATGCTGAAAAGAGAACTGGTCGTTTAAGTAAGTTCTATCTTCGGAAATGTCATAATGTAACTAATTAGAAAGTGCAGATATGAAATCATATTTTTATGCTTTTTCGGCTATAATTTAGCTGTCTTTTAAATATTCACTTTTTCATTTTACAGGAAAAAAGCGAAAGCGGTCTGAAGATCCGAAACCAGGCCAGGACTATATTACATTTGTATCTCCAGCTGGCGTTTTGCCATGCGCGGAAAAAAGTTAGTTATTTTGGAAGTTTTTATTGGCATTTATTTTTGGTGAATGAATTTGATATTTCATTTCTAGTCATTTCTCTTTTCCGTATTTATCCAACGTTCTCAATTTATTGATATTGGGATTTAACTCGTGAAGCTTTATCGAACTGTTGTGGTTTGTGGCATTCAAGTTGCAGGGATTATTGATAGGAGGCGATAATCGCTAATGAGATTAACATTTTTGATTATTGGTTATCGAACGCTTTCGATTTTGATTATAAATGTTCATTTGGCTTAGGCTATTACATTCAAAGATTTTTTGATTTTTTGAATTGGCTTACAGTAATGGGTTTAGAAGTTTTCTGAAATTTGAAAAGAAGTTTCAGAGAAAAAATATACCGAAGAAGATGCGATGGAGAAGTTGAAGAAGATAGAGCTATATATTGCTCAGTACAATGTGCTGAGTGATAATAAAATTGCCACAATACATGTAAGTCGAGGCGGTGATTTGAAATTGCATGGTAGTAAGGATATTGTCGATGCTTGTTTACACTCATCCATTATCAGAGATTTGAAAAACAAGTGGAAAGAGCATGAAGAGGTTGATGAGGAAGGCGTCGATGACGATGAGGTAGTATTTTGATCATTTTTTGGAAAATTCAGTTAAGGAGCATTGCTCAAGCTTATTAGTCTGCTTCCATCTTAGTGAATAACTGTCCTAGTTATAAATCCGTTCTAGATATAAACGCTCCAATATTTCGGTATTTTCAGTTAATCTGACTAATTTCTCTTTTTTATTGACAATACTAGTCAATAAGTACTCTTGTAAGTAAACTCCGTTCGATATATGAAAACACGAAAATGAGACTAGATATATTCAAAAAGTTGTTTTAGCTTGTTTCAATTCCGTTGGTTAGATGTCTACCAAATCTAGAAATTAATATTGCCAACACCTCTGATGTACGTGCAATGCTTAACAAATTCTTGGAAGCAATGCATTATCCTTGGAAGCCGTGGTTTGGCGTGTCCCATAGTCCAGATTATTGGCCGCCGTCTGTTCCATTTTATGATCCGAATAACGATCTCCTGAGCTTGAGTAATCTCAAACAGCGAAAAGGTAAATTCATATTTCTTTTGGTGCTTAAAATCTAAGCTAGACTGCAATTTGTAATCTTTATGTATCATATTAAATATATGAAACAACCGATAGTTTTATCTTCCAGAAATTGAAAAGCATTCGATTGTGGATCTTGAAAGAGATATTTTGAAGTACGCTTTCAAACATTATATAAGCTTCATGGAATATCACTTTGGACTTTCTGGACCAAGTAGGAAACTTTTACATTTTATATTTTCATATTCATGTTTGGTTAAAGAATGCCAAGTAGTCTTCTTTTTTGGAGACTCTATAACCTGATTTGATACATTGTTGTAGTCATACTGTTTTTAATTCATCCATTTATTTTTTATTTGGACATCTTCCTGTGATATCTTTGACAAGTGTAACGACGTTATAGATTATGATGAAGAATCGCGAAATATTGACGGAGATACAGGTGCATGTGCACGGGTGGTGGGACAGTGCAGTATTGGTGTAAGTGCTAATTTGCCGTATGGGAAGTCTTCAGGTTCGTTTATCTCTAAACAGAGCATTTAATTCATGAAATGATATGACAGTGATCAGAGTGCGTCATACCATTTATTTAAGAAACAGAAAGTTCGGTATCTTCATTCTTTCAGTCAACTCCTTAAGACTTTCTTCGTAAGGTAATGCAACTACCAATTCCATCTCTCTAAGCCGACGATTTTTTACTGATAAATGCACTTTTTTTAGTTGTTACGGCATCAGAAATGCAGAATACAGATGCAACGGAAACACAATTAGGAGAAGTTCAAGAAACAGCTTCGCCTGTAGGCTTTACATCCTTGATGTCACATTCGTCACCAGGTGATGAAGCTGGTGAACACTATTCAGACCCGGTAACATCTGCAAATAATGTCTCACCCAATTCAACTTTTGCATCAGTGCCTCTTTCCAGTGAAAGCATTTTGGAAGATCAGCTGTCACTTTTTCGCAATTCAGGTGAGCCAGATATTATAGCACCTGCGTATAGTTATATTGCTGAAAAAATTGTCTCAATCTTTCTCAATTCCTCTTTCCTTCTCTCTTTCTTTCTTCATATATATATATATATATATATAAATATATATTTCATTATTTTGTGCTGCGTCTGTCATTAACTCATAACAACTAATTTTAGTTTTGCGAATTCGTTATGATCAAATGGGTGCAGATGTGCGAATGATTTTCGAATCAGTGATTAAAATTCAGAATCACTCGACATGCAGAGCTTTGGTGGTTTTTGTGGATGAACGAAATAAACTGAGCTTATCTGGTGATAAAACCCTGATCTCGGCGTTCTTAAACTCAAACATACCTCACTGTCTGATTCCGGCCATGAGCAACGGTTTTGATAATGTTGGTATTTCATTTATCGTTCCAGATTTATTTATTCTGCGGCATTTTTAGACACTTTTTATTTTTCCATCATAGTATATCAAAAAATATTGATGTATTTGGTTATAAATCAATTTTGTTCTGACAATACTTTTTAGCAAACCATAATATTGCCTTTGCTCCAACTTTATGAAGACACCGTTGTCGATCGAATGACTGAGGACCGTGCATTAGGTAAGTGTCTGCTCGATTAAACTATTAGAATTTCCATCTCTTAATCTTAAACAGTTTCAATATCAGCATTGATGTTTAGTTTTCATTTTATTAACTTCTATAGCATATGTTGTTGAGAAAATGAGCCCAATCTTAATATAATTTTATGTATTACTGAATAAGGGCAGTAAGTAGCAGACAATGTTGTTAGCTATATATTTTTTTTTTATTATTTTAAGATTTGCTGGATGATATGATGTTGCACGTCAATTTTCCATGGGCGGATCCGTATGATGGCACTCAACCAGACTGTTGGCCACCTGAGATACCTTTTTGTCCGCCTTGGTCAAACAACGGAAGGGGAATATTGAATCGACGAATTGGTTGTTACTTTATGGTCTTATGTTTTACTGAATTGTGTTTCCATAAATGATTATAAATTTTATAAATCCTTTTTCTTTTCTTAAGGTGCGAATACTCCTGGTCAAGCTGCTAAAGTAGTTCTCAAAAGTGTTCGATGGTTTTATTCCGAAATGCTGTTTGAAAAATTGAAATTAGAAGATGGTTTAAAAAGGATCGCACCGTAAGTAGTTTTCTGATACCCTTTTTTCCTAGAATACGCCAGCTCCATGTGGATCTTCATCTTCTCTAGCTACTTAAAAACTCAACTTTTGCAATTAAATTTTTTTCCCCACCATCTTAATTACTTTGGATTTGTGCTTTTCTTTGAAATCTTCTCTCTTTTATTTTACACTATTTATCTTGTTTTAGATCATTGGCGGAATTGACACATAATCTTCTGCAAGAAAGAAGTAGTGCTTTGCAGACCCCCATCCCACGTCCAACTTCTCAGGAAATAACTCAATTCCGTGTTCCTGGCAAAGTCGTGAAACGGAACCCATCTCAGCGCTCTTATCTTTCGCAGTTGCGAACTTCATCTCGTCATTCTAGCACACAAGAATTGCGAGTGTATGATCAAGTGCCACTTGCACCACCACCTGAATTGCAGACTGATTTTACTTTGCAAGATTTGCCTTATCGCGGTCGTACAGCTCCACTTAGTCCATCCCAACATTCAGTTTCATCACAGGAAACTGTTCCGTTTCGACTACCCCCTCATCATCCTTTGGCAAACGCACATCTTGCTTTGCAGCAACACCCCATTTCTGAAGAACCTTATGATGCTCAAAATTACGAAGCCTGTTCAGAAAATTATGTGGTATCTGGTGATCGTAGTATTTCTGCAATGACACCTGCTGACTCTTGCATACTGCAGGAAGAAGTACCTTTTCAAAATCCGAAAATATCACTGCCAGATCATTCTCATGTGTCGACATCATCCCGAGATTTCAGGATGCCGCGGGTTCCTCCTCAACAAGCACTGACCTCTGAAGATCATCCTGCAAGTTGGACTTCACGCCATTCTTCACCAAGTTCTGGATCGAGATCTTCACTAAGTAATAAAAGTTCACTTCATTCTAGTATGCGTTCTGAGTCGCGTGGATCAGTTGCAAGTGCATCATCGAAGCAGTTTACTGCCCCGGGAAATTCCTATCAAGTGCCTGCATACAACAAACCAAGCGCAGTAAGGTTGCATAACCGAAAGGAGCATCAACAATATTCGACAACAGTAGCTACTAAAGCGCAGCACAGTCCTTATGTAGTTGAAGAAGATTCTGCTACAGCAAATAGGTCTCGTGATGAAAGTTCCTCATTCCGAACTACTACACCACGCTCTTATTATTCTGAATATTCTGGTGCGTCACATGACGTGAATCTACAGAGATCATTTATTGACGATACAGTCAGCCCACAGCTTCATTTCCAGCACGCAGAGTTGGCGCGGGATTTTGTAGCACCCCAGAACCCATCATCACAGCAACAAGAACATCAGCAGCCGCAAGACAAAGGTTTTATAAGGGTTAGTGGTTATTTCAGTTCATTTCCTACTTGTAATGTTAATCAAATTAATTGACACTATAAAATCGTTTAGTGGCATACATTCATGAATTTATATCATTAGGTTAGCTCTTGCTATAAACTTCAAATATTGGAAACTAAAAAAGAATTAGGAGACTTTTTTGGGAATTCGAATAGAGATATGCTTTAAATAAGAATTTTCTTTATTTAATACAGAGTTTTTTTGAGATGAGTTTGGTCAAGAAATTTTGGTAGTAGTTTCACCTCGAAATTTAAGGAAATTTTAACTATTGCGGAAACGGTCAAAATGGAACGTGCCAGTGGAATGTTGTTCCATAAAATAGTTTTAAAAGAAGCCATAAAAATCAAATGTCAAGACCGCTAGTATAGGTTCATATTTTCAGGTGTTGTGCGCCTGTGAGCCGGGTTTAGAATTGAATGCGAATGATTGTGTACGGTGTAATCGTTGCCATAAAAATTTCCATTCTAAGTGTTTGCCGCTGAAACGAAGAATTAGTAATTACTATTGCATGTCATGTTTTGAGAAGTGATGGATACTGTCTCTTAAAATTACAAATTTTTTGTTCATTATTACTTCTTTAATGTTTCCAAGTGTCTCAGTTTTGCTCGGTAATGAGTTTGCAAAATCGCTTTTCTGCTGATACATTTTTGAAAGTTGATATGTTAATAACGTTAATTTTGATGGCGAATGTTATATTTCCTTGTTTTTCGGCTACTTTATTGTGGCTTTAAGTGCCAATTACATAACGGTGATTTTATGTCGTATTCATAAAACTGGATTTGTATGCAAAAACTACAGCTAAAAGAATTATTTCAGTACTCTGTTGGATTTATCAAACAAAATTTATATAAAGGTTGTCTAAATTTAGAAATTCAGATCGATATTTATTTTTATACCGGTAATGTACATCATTATTTTTTGAAACGTTTTGAATATTGCTTTTAATGCTTTTCCATGATTTTTTTGTAAGTTTTTAAACATTGTATAATTTCATAGTTTTTGTATATTTTTTGAATTTACACTTTTGTATATGATTTTGTATTTCGCAATGAAATTCATGATGATGGTAAACATTGGCAAGTTGAAGTAAAGTTTTACGTTTAACTTGAGAAAGCTGTTCAACCTCTTGATTACCATTTGGTATGGAATAGCCGAAATACTGGGTTTTCCTACATTTCGGTATGCTCATGTGCGAGGTATCGAAAGTCATTTCAAATGGAAATTAAGTAGAGAATTGTAGTTTTTAAAGGTTTTCAAAATATGAAATTGTTTGAGATCTTGGGATTTTCGAAATTGGCAACAGAAATATTGGATTTATATGTGTGACGCCTATCCGGATGTCAAAATATGTTTTTTTCGTATTTCTAAGGAATATGAAAAGATGATTGTAATGGGTACGCCTGTCGCTATGATGTAATTTTGTAAGAAAAAGCAAGTTTTGTCACTTAGCAGTATGCAAAAATGTTTACATTATCATAAGCTTCAAATATTTTCAATAAAATGTTTACGAATAATTCAGTTATATTTTCTTGTGACGATCTGTCGCTTTCCTACTAAGTTTGTTTCAGTCATTCTGTTTCTTTCGTATTTATCATACAAATGTTGAAAATGGCTGTTTGGTGAAAGGAAGTTTTGTCTATCAATAGCTTTTCTATTGGAAATGAGTATGATGGTATTTGGAAATTGATCAGTACTGAAAACAGCATTTCAACAGTTCAAAATAAGCTGAATAATGATAATTTTTTATCTGATGATTCCAACTAATAGCTTATGAGTTAGGCCAGGAAGAAAGAGAAATAAAATGGAATAGTTCCATGTAATTGGATTTTGTCAGTTATGAATTTGATTTGAGCCAAAAATTTGTCAATCATTTACAGCTCAACAAGAGAAAGAGAAAGAAATAACAATCGAAACTGAAATATCAAAATAAAATGCATATGATAAAAACATTATCAATCATTGTTCTCGTAGTTTATATTCAAGCCGCAAGGCATCAGAAAGGCACCGCAAGACACCTGGACGATTGGGATGCTGAAAAAGATTGGACGTCACATTTTGGTCCATGTTCGTTATTTAGACTATGTAAATAAGCTAGTAGTCCCCAATCGATCTGTAATATGGTCCAAGAGAAAGAAGTGATTAGTACAAAACAGGTGGGGAATGTTTCCTTTTTTGTTTTTTTAACGCTATCTTTTAATTCGTTTGTTGGCGAAATATTGGTTTGGGTACTGTATTGTAAGTATCTCTAATATCCCTTTGTAACATCACCCATTGTTAGCTTATAACTTCCTCTTCGTCTTAATGTTACTTAAAAAATTCATTGCCCTATGTCTTCTGCTTAGTTTGTAATTTAAAAGGCGAAGGATCGATTCGAAGTAAATAGCCGCATGCATGTAACGTTTTCAATAAGTTTATTGGCCTAAAATTATGTAACTTTTAGAAGAGATGAAAGCTTAAATATTATATTAGTCAAAACCGAATGAATTTTCTGTTAGAAGTGATTTTTTTTTTCATACTATAATGCTGGCTAAGTTTAACTAGTAAGTTTAAAGTTTTAATCAAAGTTGGTTTTCAAATTAGAATTAATTATTTTTGAGACTTTTGAAACTTGCAACAAATAAAAAAGTCAAAGTGATCCCTATCAAGAAAAGGTTGGGAACCAGTAATATAAGAAAGATATTATGGCCTGTGCGTTTTTCCATACCATTAGAAAGTGCATAAATTATATCAAAATAAAGGAATAAAAGAAATGAAGAAATAGGAATGCAAAAAAAAACAGAGCAAAAAATTAATTAAATTAAAAATATGGCAAAAAACGCTGATAGAATAAGTAGAAAAGAGTTGTAGAAAAAGGGGCCTTTATTTAAGTCAATAAGTCAATTTGACTTGAGTATGATGAAAATGAGGAATTAATAGAATTCCATGAAGAAGTGAAATGTTTTCAATGAACTATCCATTAAAGGCAGAAGTCATTTTATGTTCACCTTTTCGCCATGTGAGCCGAAAACGAAAATGTTGGCATGTTGTCGGCGTTTCAATTCGTTTGTGCTGTTACTTTTTCTGATCATCAGTGCAACAGTTATAGCTGCCAGTATATTATTTATTAAAAGTTTCAGTTCTTAAAGAATTTAACAATTGCTCATTACTGAAACCAAAAATTACACATAAGCATCATCGTTATTGCGCGTGTTATTTGTAATTAAAATGTTTCATTTCGGAAGATAGTTTGAGCTTAAATGAGATGCTAATATGATATGCGCCTTTTGCAGTACCTGTATTGATGTTATGCTGTATTTGTCCACCATGGCGTGTATTATGCGAATGTTGCTTGTGCTGCGCATGTTGTGCCATTGATGAAAATGGGAATTTTATTTATTTTATGGAACAAGAAGAGAAAAGTGCTGAAGATTTTGATATTAAGACGGAAGAACAAAGTATCATGAAAAGCAAAATAGGTATGCCCGATCATAACAGATTGTTAATTTTAGAGTCCTTTAATATTTCTGTTATTTCAAGACTGTTAAATGAAATATTTCAGATACAATATCTAGAGCATAAAAAATATAATGCAAGATGCAAGAATAGCTGGAAAAAGATGTTGTTTTCAAGCTACAAGTGCTGATCAAAAATAATGGGATTGAAAAAACATTTCTATTAATTAAAAACTATTTTGAAATACAATTTACTTACACTATAACTTCAGCAATTTTCGCAGCATTTCATAAAAAGCTGTTCTTACCGAGAATTTTGAAAAGCAAGTTTCGGATTTACGTCAGTATCTGGCTAAAACATGTAAAAAAGTGTATGCAAAACTACGAAAATGTCCAGTTGAAATTTGATCTTTACCAAAATAATTGCTTGATCAGTTCCTCCAGAATTAATTCAGAAACTGCTTAAAAACTTTTCATAATTAAAATTGATGGGTATTTCACCAATTTTTGCAAAGAAAACAAATAGTTAACCAATTGACCAATATACTAGTAAAATTAGTTGAATAAAAAAATTGAATTCTTAATTGCATTCATTTGGTTGTTCATGGCAAATGAATAATATATCCACATGTCCGTGACATAATTTGGAAAATTTTAAGAAAAACTGAGTTCATTTATTAAGAAATCTGGTGAAAGAAGCCAATTCTAAGAGAAAAATAGTCGAAGAGAAAAAAATTGCTACAAATATTTTCACATCTTCCAGTTAATTGGCTTGTAGTGATTAAAGGTCACAAAACTTACCATTGTTTTCATCGCACCTATAACAGTTCCAAGTTGACATTCATTTTATTTGATCCTTGTCCATGGGAATTTCCTTCTCTTACTCCCCTACTCAAAATATCGAGTCGCACTTTCAAAACATTGACGAATACTTCATCTTCTGATGCCGAAGGTTCTAAACAAGGAGCAAATATTAGAACCTTTTTTATTACTAGAGCTTCGAATGATTCAGACATTATTCTTGCAATGGAATCTTCAGGATCTTTGTCACATTTCTTGTCAGCTTAAATTCTTTACCGATCCATCTCTGTACCAATTCCCAATAATTGGAATGTACAAAGGAGATCAAATTTTTTAGCTTACTCATTTCTAAGGAAATCTTTGCTCTTCTTTTAATCAGCGAATTTTCAATATTTGCTTCTTCTCTGTATTTTTTTTGCTGTACGATTTCAAATTCTCGACCAATTTCATTTTACCATTTTTAAAAAAGAATATTTCAGCCTTGCAAACACAATAATTTTAACTCATTAAATATATCTTTGTCACAGATATGTTTGTCCATTTTTTCGTAGGGATACTTCTTCATTGTTATTTGACGTTTGCAGGTGAGTTTTGAAATTTAAAGCCATTCAATCATTTTTTATTATTAGCAAGAAAAATCTCATTTATGTACTATTTATTGCGAATTACATAGATATCTGTTGTGAGCAATTATGAACAAGTGGTCATAATTTCAAAATTTTTCCAATTACTAAATATCTCTTTTAGAACTTTGGCTATTTTGAAATCAAATTCAAACTAAATTGAGATATAATTCGAGTTTCAGGAAATAATTCTGTCCAAGGGGGTACAATTACTGGTTACTGTGAAAAATTTCCCAATAAAATATGCGAAAATGGCGGAACATGTGTAAATGTTGGCAGTGATGACTATGAATGTGTTTGTCTCAATGGTTATTCCGGAAAGAACTGTTCAAAAAACGAAGATGACTGCACAGAAAATTCATGTGCTGCTGGAAGTACTTGTATTGATGGTATAGCCAAATATATTTGCATTTGTCCACCCGGAAGAATCGGTTTGTTTCATTTGATTAAGTCTAATTATGGGGTAATTATGAAGGGATAACTTTTGCATTAGATGACCATATTCCCACACTTTAGCGTATTCAAAATACTCCCACAGAGATTTTTCATTAAGTATCTATGACATAATGGACACTTTGACGTATTCCTGAGAATTTTATTGTTACACAGGGTTATTTTGTCATTTGGATGACCCATGTATGCAGAAACCATGTGGAAATGGTTCCGAGTGCATTGCGGACACGGCTAGTGGTGAATTTTCTTGCAATTGCATGAAAGGTACCACAGGACCAAATTGCGCCACTGATATAAATGAATGTATAGAGGTTCCAAATTTCATTTTCAAAATCAAATTTGAAATCCGAAAAGCGAACATCTATTGCAGAATAGAATTAAAAGACATACCGAAATAAAATTTTTTTTTTTTTAAATGTTGAAAAAACAATGCTCATGATACAAATAAGATGAAATGAAGTTGCTGAAACAAAAAAATCTCATATTTTTTTAAAAAGTATTTCCTTTTTAAAATGTGTGATACTTTTTTATAGCTTCAATCAGTCAGTTTTGATTTTACTACTTATTTCCAGAGTGACAAATTATGCTTTAATGGTGGTATATGTGTGAACACATTTGGTTCGTGGTACTGTGATTGTCCTTCAGGATATAATGACCCCTACTGCATGACTCATGATAATGCATGTGAGTCAAATCCGTGTCTTAACGGCGCATCCTGTCTCGATTATGGCAATTATTATGAATGCATTTGTCAAAATGGTAATTATTTTCCGTCTCAGAGTTTTCATAATAGGAAAACCTTCGTTTGGTTTACTTTAACTAAATTTTTGCAAATTAAATTAATGTCATGTGCATCTGTATTATGTATGATAAGTAATGCCATACGGTCAGTTAGTTGACAATTTAATATGAAAAATTTCATGCTAACTTCTGAAATGATATTCATAATTATTGACTAAATAGACTTTAGCGGAAAATTAGATGAGAAAGATAAATCAGTGAATTATTGAGGTTCGTAAAATACGACAGTATGGACTTTTCAGCCTTCTATGGTAAAAATTGTGAGAAGATTTGCCCACCAGGTTTTGAAGATCGTAGCTGCAAACATCACCGTATCTCTTTGGACAATAATCATCAAGAAGAGTTGTTTGAAGAGCAGATTTGTTTACTTCATAACTGTTCATCAAAAGCTAACAATAATGTATGTGATTCGGAATGCAACTATCCAGCATGCCATTATGATGGATTCGATTGTAGTGCTCGTTTACAACCCTTTCGGCACTGTTCACTTTCGGAATTTTGCGGTCGAGTATTCCACGATAATAAATGTGATTCGGTTGGTAATTATTGAAGTAGAAAGAATTCTTCGAATTGCTTCCTATGATTTCTTTTCTGTTTGATTTCACACTGTCTTAACTTTCAACGAATGATTTATTACTGGCATTTATTTGTTCATTTTTTGTTCAGAATCATTTTTGATTTATTGAAGGTATGTGATCGTCCTGAATGTCTTTTGGATGGATTCGACTGTAACGAGAAGGAGAAAGCATGTTTATTTGAAGATTACTGTTCTTCTCGTTTCAATGATGGTTATTGCGATCATGAATGCTTTACCGAAGAGTGCTATTTTGATGGCGTTGATTGTTCACAGGAAATTAAATATAATAAGGTTTGTTTGAGTCTATGCTATGGATTAATAATATTTGTGAATAGCACTAACATCAAATAATCTGGGAAAAGTCGCAAAATGAAGGCGCTAATAGTTCTGACCTTTAATGTTCATTTTAGCACTATTTGAAATCAGCATATTTAATTTCAAGAGAATGATGACATGTGATTAATTGTTCATATTATTGTATTGTACTATTGTATGTTGTTTATATTAATTGTTTATATTACTGTGTTATTATATATTATTGTATGATCATCGCGCAACATTTGCACCAACAATAACCTTTGATGTTTGTTTCAGTTGGAAGGAAGTTTGATTTTAATAATCCTTCTGAAACCAGATGAATTCTTGAAGCGTGCACCAGTCCTGCAGTTCATCTTAAGTCAAGTTATGCGGGCAAGAGTTACCATTGCTGTGGACAGACATAACCATAAGCGATTTTATTCATGGGAATCAAATACAAAAAGTTGACTACATTTAAATTTTCTTAACTTTTTCTCGTTGTTTGTAAGATATTCATATTTAGGTCTGAAACACATAGATTGTTATGAATTTCAATTTAAGGTTAGTTTAGTTAGCTTCAGTCCCTTAAATTTGCTGACTTTGAATAGGATAAAGCCTAGACATTCTACCGATGCTTCCTTAGGAGAGACTGTATTATTTGTTGCTGTTCTTCTGTTTAAACTCATTAAAATTCAATTTGATTTTTAAAATTATTTGAAAAATTTTAAGGAATAAGGTCTAATTTTTTTCTTTGCAGAATTATACGGTACAAAAGTGTACTTAAATGTTGAAACGGCCCGATGTCACGAAGGAGTTAATTGTGAACATCAAATTAGTAATATAGAACAAGCTGCTGATTTCATAGGTGCAGCGAGTTCAAAACAGGTGAAATATTTATTACATTAAATAATATAAGAAAGCGAAATTCATGTTTTTGTAGTTGTACAAAAAATTGCTCGAATGTTACAAAGAATCGGGTTACTGGTAATATTTGAAACAGAATTTACATGTGTTCTTCAGTTGCTGTGGAGTTTCGGTGCACAATTGCATGCTGCTGAAGCTGAGTTATCATTCAGTGCTCTGAATTGGAAGAAATGGATTGTTTATGCATTTTCTCTTTTTGCAATGCAAACATTTGTGATTGCCATATTATTTACGCTTTACAGAAATTGTAAGCGTCGAAATATTGCAAAACGACTCCAAAAGAAGGTTCACGTAGCGGGAACGTGGTTCCCACCCACTCTTGACAATTGTAAGTATCATTTGATGTCAACTTATTTCTTAGAAAAATTTCCACTGCATTTTAGAAGCTTTGTGCAGTAATTTTCAAACGTTAAATCTCTTTTTTATTAATTTAATGACGCAAAGCAATCCTATTTGCAGATTTTCCGCTGAAGTTATTTAAAGATAATTATCGGGATAAGGAATATATGCAATATGATACCCGAGATAAACATGTTAACGAAGATGGACAAAGAGAAAATTTTATCGAGATTTGTTTGATTCCTGATCCTGAAGAGGAAAAAGTATGCGAAAGAAAGTGGACTGTGCTTCATAATCAAGCAATGGACTCACTTCCAATCAAAACTCCGGTAAAAACTCGTTTATGCTTTGTAGAATTTCGAAAGAAAAACAAAAATAATCAACAATATATAAAAGAGTAATAAACATAGAATATGCCCGGTATTGACGAACCGATATTATAATAAATTACTTTTCAATTTTTGGCTGCTATTTGCCAGAGGTTGATCAGTTATTATGTTTTCGTTATTTAATAATTAATAACAATTTCTTCAATTCCAATTTCTAATCAGCTTTCGTTACTTTTTAACGCAATGATCAACCAATCAATTATGGACTATTTAATTCCGAATTAATAGGAATCTGAGATATCTCACAATTCAGATTGATAAATTGCTTGTCAACATGAAAAATAATGATGGAAAAACTGCATTGATGCTAACAGCCCTGAATCAAGAAAAAAGTGAAGAAGTCAGCTGTATGGATGTGGAAAATCTTTTCTTAGCTGGAGCTCTTATCGACGCTGAAGATCATTATGGTGAAACAGCTTTAATTATGGCTATAAAAGCAGGACGTGCTGAAGTAGTAAAATGTCTTCTACGACTTGGCGCAGATATTACAAAATTAGATATTCATAATCGTACAGCGTTACATCATGCTGCTTCCATAAATGCAGCTGATATTATTCGTATTCTTCTTGAAACGGAAGAGGCAGAGGCTTGTTTTATTTCATACGTTTCATATGAAATATTTCATCGATTCAGTTCTTTTCTCAATTTTGATAATTAAAGTCTCTTAAAAGATATTTTTCTTTTTCAGCTTCGACGATATTTTAAATTAGAAATTTCGAATGAACTATTCAATTTATCTTTTCAACAAATAGCATGCAAATGAAAAAAAAACATCATTTAACGTTGAAAAATATCATTTATTATTCATCAAGGTAGATGCAATCGATGACGCAGATTGTAGTCCTCTGATGACCGTGGCTAAACTTGGCTATCGAGATCCTGAAGCAATTGCTCTATTGATTGATGCAGGAGCTGATATTAACTGTACTGGTAATCACGTCAATGGTGAAACGTACAAAGGTAGAACAGCACTTCATTATGCCACAATACAAAGTAATCAAGAACTAGCAAGGTATTTGGTGGAACGAGGCGCTAATCTAAACATTCAGGATCACATGGTAACTGATAAATATAACATAGTGATAATTTATAAAGAAGGAAAAATTGAAGTAAATGTTAAAGAATGTCGATATTCCTTTATTATTAAACTGATGTGGAATCAAGTACAGTTTCATCTCTATTATCTCCTTATGTAATTAATAGTTGAATTGTTTTTTTCAAAATATCAAAGAACTGAAAATTTTATTTTTTTTTAAAGGTACGCTTTGCTCTATTTTTGCTCTGCGATGGTCAAGTTTTTCTTCATTCATCAATGTTTTTTTTCTTTTTTCATAGGGACAAACACCATTGTTTTTGGCTGCTTCTCAAGGACATGTTGAGATGGTTCACATGTTAGTGACCGCTGGTGCTCGACGATACATCCCTGACAATATGGACCAGACACCAGAAGAGATTGCCAATTACAAGGAATACCGCGAGGTAGTTCAGTACTTCACAAAACTTCGAATGCAAAATGGCTCTGCGACAAGTGGGAATGGAAGATCGAGAAGAAAAAATGTGCGGGTGATTCTTGCGAATATCACAGACATCCCAAAAATTTTATTGAATTTGATTATTGAGTTTTTTCAAAATTTGCAGAGGCCGCTTATGCTTTTTTTGTTTGCATTCAACTTTTAAATTTAAAGAATATATTTTTATTTTATATTAAAAATTTAGAAGCCGCAAACCATCGCAACATCACCTGTTCCATTAGAAATGGTATTAAATTCAGACACAGCTGCGACATCTGAAAGCTCAAATTTATCGAACCCATCCTTCAATTATTCTAAGGAATGTTATAGCCTAAATTCACATCCGACATATGAAACTAACGCCCATTTGCTTAGTTCAAATACAATTCCGCAGCATTTCATGCAGGTATTTTTTTTATAAATCAAATGTATTTCTGATTTAAAAGTAAAGATTTTTATTTAAATCATTTATTTGTTATTCAAAAATAAGCGAGTAAAATTTCTATTCATTTTTAAATGTAATGGTGCACCTTTCAGAGACTATATTCTTCCGGGACCAATCAAAGTTACAATATGCAAAACAATTGCATAATGAATAATGAAAATAAGCCTATATCCTCTATATCTACTGTAGGATTCGAACATTATGTATAGAATTTGTAAGTTTCTTTGTGTAACGGTGCTATAGTAAATTCAGTTTGAATTTGATGTTTGAATTTAATCTCTCACTCAGTTTGAGTGAGAATTCTTTTGAAAACTAATTTTCTCTTAATATTTTGCAGTGATAACAATTCACTACATTCTTTGTATCATAGATAGTTCAGGTGCTTTCATTGGTTTTCCCACTTCTCTTTCTAGAATTTTCCAATTACTAATTAAATGTTCTGTGAAACTAGAAAGATACCATCTGTGTAATCTGTAATCGTCGTTGCTCATGTGAATTCAGTGAGAAGTGGAATAGTATGAAATTAAAATTGAACAGGATGAATGAAATTTCAAAAAAAATATTATTATGGTATATTATCGCTATCAAAACACATGGGTGAGTAATCATTTTAATCTATGATTCAGTGTAGCTGAGTAATTATTCCATAAGATACAGTGTTAATCATTGATCATTTATTAGATTCATATCTTTGCAGCAATGCTTCTATCTTTTGATTGCTCACCATGTATATGTTCATCTTGCCATAATATGTTCTGGTTGAGTGATACTGGAAATATTTTTTTTACATTATAAATCATTAAAATCTACGATGATAAAGTGATATTAAACGCAAAAAAATTGAAATTTAATTTATAATTTAGCTTCTTCCAAGATAATTAAGCACTTTGGTTTTCTTATAAATAACAAAACAACAGAGCAAATGAGGACAGTTAACTCTAGCTGTGGTAGTCGCTCGTAAACATTTTTGCGAATTTTGATTACTTTTTTTTGACGTTCGACTGAATTTACGAATCAGAACAGTCATTGAATTTAAAACAACAAAGAAAAGGGAACGAAAGAGGAAAAACAAGATAAAGAGAAAAAGAATAGAAAAAGAAAAATTTCGTTGTTTTAATTTATAATGTTTTTACATTGGTTCGGAATAAAAGTTGGCTTTTCATTAGCATCGTGCTTAATTCGTAATCTGATCGTTGTACACCATGGCAGGCCATTGAGCACTCCTTTAATTTCAATCGGAATTTCTGTTACATCCACTTTCTTGTTAGTGCTTACTGAAATTGCTAGTGTTTACTTTATCAAAGTTTTTCTTTAAAAGTACACCATTATAAATAAATAAGTTGTAAAATTATAAAATAAAAACTCTATACATGGCCAAATGAAATTTTGTTGAAATTTATTAGTTCGGTCTATTAATGAGTTAATTTTGATTCAGACATTTTGAAATAATTAGTACAGTTGTTGATATCGGTTGCATGGATAGTTGATTTATTTCCTTAGATTATTATTTCGTCTCAGAATAAGCCAATTTTATTGAGAGAACATCATATTCAAATGCATATTTTTATTCTCAAATGAGTTCTGGAATAAACATTTATTGAGGAAAAGCTTACATGTGATATCGCAATCAAGAGTAGAACGTATATGTGTTCCAGTGCCTGAACTTTGACTTCTTGACGTCTTCACACATTTCTCCATCAAAACTTTGTTCCGGCCATTCAGGTCTTTTGTTGCTGTAGGGATCTAAAAGTTTTACACTAGTGGATTAAATTCTCGTTCAGAAATAAATTGGATTCTTCAGAAATTGTTGCAGTTAGTTACTTCCACTAAGCATTAAAATATTCGATCACCTTTTTAACAGGTGTTGATGTTTCCAATGGACTGAAAGCTGCAGGAACTGTCCGTACAGACTCTATAGAACCTTGATGATATGGAGATTTGCTTAGTGCAAACCTATTCCAACGACTTGAACGTCGTGAGCCACGGCGTGATGAGCGCCCTTTTTTTAACCGGAAATCTGCAGATTGAAATTACACTTACAGTAGTTTATTAGACCATACAAAGCAAATTCTCAAAAATTCGAACAATATTATAATATAAATTTAAGTTTAACAGAAATTTGTACAAATTTTTAAATATTTGGAAAGACAGCGTCTCAAACATTTAACAATCTTTCACCTGTTCTTTCGCCAAGTTGTTTTTGCTTGCTAGCTACCTGCAACAAATATAAACTATTTTAATTATAGTTTACTATCTCTGTATTATTTTATTCTTTAATAACTGTTCAATAGTTCAATTTTTGAGTAGTTTTAAGTGCCTGTTAAACTGTATTTTCATTATGTTTCTAAATGATATTATTATTTTCTATTAAAAATGATAAGGAGAAGTACATGTGGCAATACTGCGTTTTCAGCTTGAAAACTTTCAAAAACACAGATAATAGAATTTCAGGCTTTAGTACAGAAAGCTTTTTATTGGAATTCGAACTTATCATTGAAAAAAAGCTTGCCTGTGATTCAACTGTGCTACCCATGATTGGTATTCCGCTAGCATTTAGTCCCTAAAATACACTGGATGATTTATGGATTTATTATGTGGAGAATGATTCCTAAAATCACTCTAATCAAAAAAATTATGAAAACGAATTTAGTTTATGGAACTGAATTTTAACCTGTATAATTTGAATTCCAGTGCACTTCTCTGACTGCGTATTCTGCACTGATAATTGTTCTGAAAAGATATTATTTTGCATATCAGAAGCATAATTGAAAAAGAACATCGCACAATCAAAAAATTCTCCATGATGGTTCGTTAAGTTTTGTTTACATTCGCATTTTGGAACAGTTTAATAAATAAAGCTGGTATGTGAAAAGGATAGCCAAGCCATTTCATGCATTGTTAACAAGATCACCTTTTACTTCCTTGTCTGTTACCTCTGATAATTTCGATTGATAGCTAAAAATTGCATGAATTTTTATGAAATCAAAGAGAGTATGATGAGCTAAATCAAAATCAAACAAAAGTATTCTATATACGTTTTTTTTCTATATGAAGTTTTCCTTTCCAATATTTATCTTTCTTTCTTATAAATTATTTCATTTCAATAATAAAATGAATTGAATATTTTGCACCAAAAAAAAAAATTCGCAGTAAATGCTTAAAAAGGGAAAATATTACCATATAAAGAGCAAAAAATCAAGTAAAATGATCTGTAATCGAACCTCTGTGAAAATTGATTCTGTGTCGTTTCTTTAGCCTGGCAGATTTGTCTACTGGTCGATAATGGTGACAGAGATCGCTGGATAGAATAACCAGATCGAGTTTTATCAAATGACTGAGATGCTGAAAATAAAGGAAATGAAGCAAAAGATGCTATGAAATTCTTTGAAACAATACTTGCAGAACCAATAGCTAAAGGAACTGATAGCAACGGTATGCGCTCATATGATTCTCGACCAAATCATCAAGAAATCTTTGTGATAGAAATAATAAATGGTAGATTACAATCTGTAAGCTAAAAATTTTGCTGTGATTCTATTAACTACTAGTATTGGATGAATTTTTAATTCTAAATGACAAATACCCTTAGAAATAAATATCCATCCTTATTATTGATAATTTCGGCTATCTGTTCCTATTTGTCTTTCTGCTATTTACAGATAAGGAATAACTGACAAATATCTTCATTATTTTCCTAAGAAATCCAAATTGAACAAGAACAAATATCCTCAGAAATAGGATATTTATTGCGTTTCAGCATACTTTCTAATTATTATGATGAATTGTACTTACAGAAAGTAATATTATCACGTTAGATTGGTCGACAAAGTAAATATCTTTTTAATGCACATTAAAGTGCATACTCGTAACACGTAATATTTCAATTGACCATTAATTTAATGTTACTAATTAGATGATCATTGTCCAATATTCATTTTACAGAACACAAAAAATAAGCAAGATTGCTGAAGATCCTTTAAACTGTCCCAATACAAACTTTGATGAGTAATTCAGTGCTTGCTGTATAAAAGTCTAACTTTCATTTCCATTGAAAAAGTTTTAAAAAAGATAGTTTTGCTTGTGGACAATATTTTGCATTATGTTCAGCACAGAATAATAAATCTGAACTCAAAAAAAAATTTCAAGTTTATGCTTAAGAGCTATTGATTGGCTCTGATGATCATCCAGTTAATAATGAACATATTTTTTAAACTAGTATTTAATTAAATTCAATGTTTAATTCAAATGAATTTACAATTCGAAAGTTTTAAAAAATGACAGTACTCACTTGGTACTGTAAAATTGCCATATCTTCGTATTTCTACAAATTCAAATGCTGGCGGCTGTCCAACGGTCATGAACTCACTTAATCCATTCAGTGGCTTAATTTCTGTTTCACGAATGATATCGATACGACGTTGACCAACGCGTACTTCTTCGGCATATTGCACTGGTGCATCATAATTTTTCGGCTTGATTATTTCTTCTTCAACCTGACTTTGCAGACAATGCATTGGTTGGGGTTCTTTGCCAGAAGACAAAGTAATTATCAGTTTTTCAATCAATCGAATATTGCCATCAACTGATCGATGTTCTCCGCGGATAGAAGTGATATTTAACATTGATTGTGGTCTCAAAGCTACATTACTGAAACAAGAATACATTTCTACAGTTTTATACTTCATTAAGATTATAAATTGTCATAGATCACTAATTTGAAAAAAGAAAAACAAAGGCATAAAATAAAAAAGTTTTCACAAAATGAAAAAGATAAAAAAGTCCATTATCACTGAAATCATTAATTCATATGCCTTCTCTCAATAATAAATTTAAATAAATTTGGAGAAAAAGAAGGAAATATAATTTCAGAATAAATGTTAACATGATTTAGTTAATATTGAACAAATCGATGAAATTTTTAAAATTGTCGAGATTGATTCACTAACCCATAAACTTTACGTTCTGCAGCACTAGTTACTTCTGCTGGACATAAGTTATCATAAGTACGACGATCACTTATTGTAACTTGCTTCTGGTCTTGCAAATCATAGAATAATGTCGATCGCCTTATTTTAATAATATTATTTTTAACGAATATTTCTTCTTTCAAACTTAATGGCTTCTTATCCCATTCTGTCTCGTCGATCTCACGATTCATTATTGGCGCATCCTTGAATAGCAGATTTCAATTTGTAAATGTATTGTTGCTGTTACAAGAATTATATAAATAACTTTAGATCCGATTTGTAAACCGATCGAATTTCATTATATCTACACAACGGCCTACTTTTTATAATGCTGAGAACATCTTTCTGCATGCAGAACAACAATTAAAGTACATCATGAAAGAATTAAATCTAAGAAAACTCACTCATATTTCTGGTAAATCCATATTGTATGATTCAGCGTGAAATACTGATAAATTTCGTAACAGATTCAAGTACAGAATCCTATTTGGATTCAATTTTAGGATATTTCTTTTATTAACAAAAAAACTTAAACACTCACTGTAAGCATTCTCTCAAGTTGCTCAATATTGCAATAATATCCCAAGTCGTGAGCAGAAAAGATGTAAAATGTTGAACAAAACCATGATTGACGTATTTTTGCTATGACACGAACACGTTGTTCTGTGATCACCTGCATTATTCAGAGATTTATGAAATCCACCTACTTGCTGGATCATATTTTTTACCAAACTGAATCGAGATAACCAAAATTGAAGTGAAACAAATAGTCAACCGGATCGGGATAATTAGAAGGTTCTTATGAGCAAATTATGAAGTAAGACTGCAAAAGATTTCGTAGCTAACTGTATTATTATTGGAATTATTAAAAAACGCTTCAGTATTTGACAGTAAATTATGAGAACTGATAAAGGACAAACCGAAATCGGAAGCTGTAGGAAACATCGCGATGTTTTATTTCTTTCCAGAGCTGTAAAGATACATCACCTACAGTAACCATTTCACTTTATTTTTGTGAAAAATGAAAATTGACTGAAAATTATAGAAATTACCTGCTGCAGTACTTGTCAATCTGGTATTCCGCTCCATCCGAGTTGTTTTTCTTTTCGGAATATTTAACAATGAAATTTCAGCTTGTTTAGCTACTTCTCTCTACAACATTAATTATAACTTCATAATGCAAACGAAACAGGTTGTATTAAATTTATGCATATTGCAAGTTCCATATATATTACAAATTTATTAGATATGCTATATGATATGTATCATAAACTAAATTATAGATTTTATAATCCATGGATAGAATGATCGACGGTTTACACAAATGAACAAGTTTAAACTAACGCTCCTTGAACTGTGAGGATTGTAGTCTCGTTCCGAACAAGTAGCATCGTATAAAAATGCTCCTAAATTGCTGCTAAACAGTATTCGAAGCCGCGATTTCCTTTTTTTATTAAAAATCGTCCAAAAATTATATTAAAAAATCAATTTCTTGAAATTAATTCCTTAATAAAATTATTTTCTACTTTTAGGTTTTATGCATTAAATCATCGTTTCAATTCTTTGCCAAAATCATTTAGATCTCTTGAGCATAATAAAAATAACTGTATTAGTATTTTTTTTTTTTACAATTACTATGCATTATGATAGACCATTTTATTATTATTTATTCAATTGATATTATGCGCAAACTGATTTCTTGCAAGTGAAATTTATACTTTGATAATTTCCTGCGCTTTGGGATATACTTTCAGAATAACTATCTCTGCGATTATTAGCACATCTTGCTAGGAGATTATCGTATGGAGAATTTTTATCGTCAACCTGGAATTTTACCAATGATCAATTTGATTTTAAATAACAAACACGAAAGTACTCTTAAGTTAATTATTTTAAATTAAAAGTTCTTTTTAACTTACTTTATTTACATATTCGTCTCTAATAACTTTATTTTTTCCTTTCACTTCCTGTTCTCTCTCGCTTTTCGGTATCGAATCCGAACGAATCTCTATCTTTGATGATCGAACAGGGCTCCTTAATCTGTACAAAACTATTTTTGACAAGTTTTTAGCTTACTCTTAAAATTAGATCTGCTTGGTTCCTTTTTATCTTATTGCTCTTCAACATTTTTTTGTTGATAGCCAGAAGACAGCTTCTCTATATTTAACTCTTTTTGCTAGTTCTAGTTTTATCTCTTTTATCTCTCAACTAAAGTTTAGCAGTGAATTTATGAGGAGAAGAATATGATAACTCATTGACAACGGTATTTTCATTAGAAGATGGGAACTTTTTTGACAACTTAAGGAATTATTGCAGCAATCATTTCTCCTCTAAATTTCATTCATATTTTAAGAAGCCTTTCTTGCTTAAAAATGATCAGAACAATAGTAAGAAAAGCAAATTGATGCTGGACATCAGGGTCTAATGCCATTAATACATGGCAAATCTCAGTATCAGTAACATGATAGTGGAAATGAAGTATCTTGAATCAACTTTAGCAGTCTTTTTTTAAACTTTTTCTTTTTCGGTTAGTTAATAGGAACATTTTGCCAGAAATGAGTAAATTGGCCAGATATGATTCAAGATGAAAAATTTCCACATAGAATATGCAAATTTTTTTCAATTGTAGGCAGCTAAAATTTGGACCATATTAAACGTTATCACAATTTCATTCTTATTTTCTATTCACCCACTTTTATTTTTACCTCAAGTTATCTGTTTTCTCTTTCTTATTAATCAATCGCACTGTTTTTCTCTATTTTGATTATTAAAAAACAACTTTCATGCTTTCTTTTCTTTTCTTCTCCAAATTTACTTCTTTCTCTACAATTCTTCCTCAGTGGAAGCAGTATGAAACAAAAAGACATATCAGTTGCTATTTAATTACATATTGCAGTAGTTTCAAATGCAATTTAGCTAAACATGTCAAAATCACTCGCTTTGATCGTTTCATACAAAATATACAGTGAGTTGCAATTACTTTAAAAGAAAATCAAAGCATTCAAATTCTATTCTTATTTTCCCGAATTGTGAGTAATGTTCTCAAATTAATTAAGAACTTTAGTTGAAATTTTACCTTGTGGATATGATATGCTTTCTAGTTATTTTCAACAAAAATATTGAGTGTACAAATTCGATCTTTTTTGAGATTAAAGATTTGTTAAGCATCAGAAATGTTTTTCTTCATTGAAAAGAAACATTAATTGTGTGAAAGACGTACTTAAATACGTTTGAATTTTTTGAGTGTCTCATTTTTGAACCTGTTCTGCGCATGCGATATGTGCCCATTTCACTTTCATCATTATCGGATAATCTGTCAACAAATATATTACTTCCGGTTGGTATTGTGTTGTATATTGTTGAACCTATTTCAGGTATATCTGTAATCCGAGAGTTCCTGGAAAAAATTTCGCAGATATTCCACTCATTTCAAATGAAAAATCAAATTTTCAGTTTATCTTTGAATATTTCGCAGCATGTTACAGATTGGAGAATATCTGCCAAGTCTTCCTTATTTTTCCTAAAAAAAGTTCTTAATTTTCTACAACTCTTCATGTAGCTTTTTTCTGATTCTATAGGCTGATTCCAGTAAAACCGAACTGCAAATTAACATTTTCCGCAATAAAAAATTAAAGAAATTTGGCAGGAAAAAACTTTTTAAAAGATACGATTTTGTTGTATCGAACACATATCTATTGCTGCTTGAAGGCTCCTGCAAATTGAGACTAAGTGAGACTAAGTTTCAGTTTTTTTTTCGATCAAAAATGTCCATGTATGACTGCAAATAAAATTGAACGCTGTAAAATAAACGCAATTAGAGTTATTTTTTGAAATTCTAATCTGAGATCTTTCTAGTAGGAAAAATCACCTCAACATTTTTGAAGCAATAACTATTCAAATTGTAAAATGACATTTCCACGGAGTGAAAACTGGAATAAACCACCCAGCACGAAGCAGTTTCTATAAAATTAAATCATTCCATTAAATGTGTAAAAAAATGGTATGCTCAGTGAACACAAAAATTTTCAGTCATTCTTGCTACGAATAAAATTTTTGAAATAATTTTGAAAACTTTGGGTAAGGAATACATTTTGTGAAAAAACCAGAACCTGAAAATTTCTGATACAGCAAATTGTGTTACTAAAAGAATATCTAGGACAAAATATAAGACAAAAGAACGAAATGTCCAATTATCACTTTCATCGTCACAGCATCATCCTCATTTGTTTTCAATAAATTATCACATGTGATGACGAAATGCATATCATAATATTAACTGAAAAATAAATAGTTGTTTACTATATATCATTTTATGTGTAGTAGTAACGAATAATTTTAAAAATTTAAAATTCATTTAAAAGTAATAAAATAACGAAAATTGTATGTAAATACTAAAATCATACTAAACTCTACTATAAGAAATAGAATTAAGTAGCAAATTCCTTGTAGACTTTATCAATGATAAGAATAGAACATTATAGCAGTGATATTTTCATGGATTGATACTTTCTCTTGATATATACTTTTTTGCCTTGAAAGTATCTTCATTGTGATAAATGATTCCTTAAGATATGGGCAATAAGAATTAGTTCAACGAAGGCACTGTACTAGATGTTACGTCAGCTATGAAATATATCCGTGAATACAATGACGATAATGATGATGATGAAAGAAAACGCTGATGAAATGGTGACGACACGCAAATCTCTTCATTCATTCCCGAAATTATTTTCATCAGTGTGGCTGAAGAATTGAGTCCTTCTTTTATCACATCTTCATGCTCTTACTTCAATCATTTGCTCTGCTTTTTCTCTTACCGTTCATCTTTTTATCGTACCGAGGTAAGCTTTAATCAGTTTAATTAGGAAAAAACTTTCTTCTGAACAATTTCCAAACTTATTTTGTTAAGGTGTACTTTGTTAGCTGGTTGAACAAACGAACTTTTTACTATACTATATCATTCTAACTTTTCTTAAGAAAAGCGAATAATTCTGAAAAACTTCAATTAAACTTTAATCAAAAAGTTTCGTAAAATTAATACTTCTGATGGATTCTTCCAAAAAATTATCATTTGTTGTCACATCTTCATGTTTTCAAACATTTAATGTTTAAATTTGATATCGATAGATCGTGAGATTAGTAGACTTTTTCGTTTATAGTTCTTGGTAGTTCACTTGATTGCAATTTTAACCAGACATTTTGCTGCTGGAAGAACAAAGGTGATGGTGTACCATGGCAAATATATCGCGGTAAAAGTTATGATAATAAAAATGGAACAATTTTGAATCCACGATATCATGATTCTAAATTAAGTAATTTTTTCTTATCCTATTAATAGAAGTTGTAGAGCCTAAAAAAAATAACTAAATAAAATTGTACGTCTATTACCGTTATTTTAGTCGTTGTCACTCAGACAAATTAATTACTTTATGCTGCTAGAAAAACTTCGTTTTACACAATGTAGTAAAGCATTAACAAATTCATGCATTATCCAGCGAGTTTGAGAAAAACTTTTTCACGGAACTTATTCCACTTGCTACTGTTACAGAAAATATATTCTAGCTCATTTTTTTTTGGCAACGTCTGTAACACCGAAACAGCGATTTTCTAGCGACTGGACTTCATGTGCGATATGCTCCGATACGGGTCTTTTTACAATTCTTGTAAGGTTTGTTTGCTCTTCAATTACAATGCAAATGTGCATCATATCCAAATTTTACATTAATTTTGAATCCCCAACTTTCACCATCAATTATCTAAGATGAGAACTGTGGTAATTTGCTATCAGTACAGTTTCTCAGAATTAAACTGTAGTTTTGAAGTCTAAAATTATCAATTTTTCATTAGTGAGAGCGAAAACCATTAAAATATAAGTTTTTAGAGCTTATCAGACACCCAGAACAAGAATCAAATTGTGCTGGAAATTTGCGGAAGGTGAGAATAACATTTATCGACATTGCGCCTTTCTACGAAACTGGAGATCTTCTAATTACGTTAGAAAACATTTTACCGCCACCTCCAAACAACCAATTCAAGTATCATCATTGTTATTTGTTTTTCCTTTTTTTTTGAGAAAAAACGAGAAAGCGTAAAATAAATTTGTCTTTCGCTATTTGTTCAAGAATTTATATATCCAAGGTGATATCTAACATTATTAATTTTAAAGAAATTTCTTTCTAGTTTTATATCAAACTGCACAATCATGGACAATCTATAGCAATAGCAGTCATTGACAGTATAAAAGTTGTCACTAAAGAATGCCATTTACCTTTAATGCGACCAAAACATCGGCAAATGAAACTGTATTCAGTACAGCGAATTGAGGATAGAGAACTTACAACACCAGCCGTGATTTCTCGACATACAGTCAGCAATTTATCTACAACTCCTAACTCCAATTCGCCATTTAGTTAGTTTATTTTTTGTGAATTTCATAATTCTTTGAAAGTTTCAAACATTTGAAACAATACAAAAAAAGATTCTTAAAAACACCAAAGTTTCAGTGCTTAGTGATATTTTTGGAGATGCTTTTGCACACTTTTTGGTGGATGATTCAGATGGTTTAATCGTTGAAAACCAGAATACTGGCAAAGATCGTATAAATAGCAATGAGTAGGTTTTCCATTTCTATCCTAAATTAGAATAAAATAGAGAACTAGAAAAGCAGGATAAAAGACAAGAAAAAAAGAACACAAGAAATGAATAGATGTATCGAAATCTTCGTTACTGAGATTTTTCGAAAATTTTGCATATTATTTAGAAACACAACTTTTTAGCTGACGTAATGCTTGGCAGGGAAAATTTTAGATAAGTTTGTAAAATCCTTTTTAAACATTCGGAAAATCAAAATGAATTATCTAGGTGGTCGGATCGAAACAATGCCAAGCAGAATCATGAAGTATTTGTAACAACAACTCTTGTTCCAGAATTACCTTTCGCTTTTAATCTTTTAAAATGCGACACTATCGGTGGTTGTTTATTCGATCAATCGATGTGTTCTTATCAAAATTCACCAATGTCTCGTGGCTCGATTTTTCAACGGGTTCAATGTGGGTATCTCAACTTTGCATAAAATTCCTTACTAACTTCGTTTCCAAACGAAAAAGTTAAAAATCTCTAAAAAACATTGACTTTAGCCTTGTGACTGTAAAGTTCGTAGTTCCTATTTTCAAACATGCATGCAGTATTTCTTTCATTTGCAATATTCTGAAACTTAAAACTTCTAATATTTCAGTTTCCGATCATAATTTTATCCAAGCACTTACCACACCGAATACAATAGCAGTATTAGAAACAAATACGTTATTCACAGAAGAACATAAAATTGTATTTGATTTCTTGGAATTCACAGAAGGACAACGATTGTATGGATGCTGCTATAATACAAAACCGGACGCGGACGGTACATTTACTGTATTTATCAAATTCATGTTGTGCAGTAAAAATACAACGACTGGGTAGTCTCGATAAACATATGTAGGAATGTTGATAATTGATTTTCGTAGGGAAGTTGATAATTAAAATTGATTTTCGATAAGAATATGTAGAGAATATGTAGAGAAATTGAGCAAAACTTTGAGTAAACAAAATTAATTGTTTTAGAAGTTTTAATCAATATAAGGACATTATTGGGAAGCAAACGATCATCAGAACTATTTTGTCCATTTGCAACACCAGCACATTCAACTCCACTTATTTGGAGGACTGAAAGATTTATCTGTCCTCAAGGTACTGAAAAGGTATCAAATTTTCAAACGATCAAAAAATAGCTAGGCAGATTACTTGTCAGGTTAAAAATTTTGTGCTTGATAATGACTTCATTGAAACAAGACAGTTAGATAATAGCTCACAACCTAAATAATTATCAGGTACTGATTACGGATACCTGAATTAACTAGTAAAAATCTTTACTGTTGGAAATTCTAAGCTATTGGCTAATCGTCTGTATATAAGCATAAAATGAAGGAATATACGATCAGCAGAGTAGTCTTTATTTCAGATCCTATTTATGTGTGAAAATAATGGAAAAATGAATGGAGCATGTGCAATGGATAATATTCGAATACATAAAATTTTGGATGTTCTGGAGATCGAACCATGTCAAAGAAATTCCTGAAGCAATTTCCAGTCAAAGAAATAGGTAATTTAATCTGAATAGTACATGCTATTTTGACCTAACAGTCCATTAAAAAACGATCTCATTTGCTATTAATTTCAAAGCTAAATTTCAGAACCACGCGTTTCCAAAATCGTTGATTCACCACTTATAGCTAATCTGCTCTTACTTTGACAAACAAAAATCACTTTTCATCAAAAACGCAAATATAATAAATGTGGTCTGACAAAATTTTACCTCAAGAACCATTTTTTCCAAGAAATTTCTACTCATGCAGACAAAAAGCAAATTACCACATTAGAAGAAAAGATATTTGGGAACAAAAAAAACCATAAGACGTCTCCTACGTAATAGTTTTTGAGCAGTTACCACAGCAGACAACTTCTGCGACAAATCACAAAGAATGGCTAAAAAATAATTAAGCTTATTACTTTCAATTCTTGGAACTAAGAATTTCGAAACAACGCTGTGGAATGCACTTGTCGTTGTTACATAATACTCTTAAATTTCACCGATGATGTCGACTATGGTTCCATAAAAAATAATTTTTGCTTGATTTACAACTTTTTTACACTGTGGCTCCAAAGAAATTTAAACATTTTTGATATTCTTAGCGTCACTGACATGACTCTTTGCACGGGAACTATTCAAAGGAAAACAAAACCCGAAACCAGAAAAAAATAAGTAAAAAATATTAGCTCATAAATCAACCGTTTGCAAGCACAATAAACAGTTGAGAGGTAGAGAGATAAAAAAATAAAGTAGTAAAAATGGCATCTAAATCCTACGAAAATTGTTTGACAATTTTGAAGTAGACACATAATGAATAACTAATTCGAGAGTTTTTGATACAAGAAAGTGGTTTTGGGATTGAAAACAAAGAAGAAATTCAATGAGATATAGTTGTAGGAAAATCTTCCATTCGACTATAGTCATAATCGTACGAAATCGAAGTAATCAGTACAAAAAAGTTCGAAGGAAAAGAAACAAATAAAAACTCCGAATATAATACAAAAAAACCAAGTAACAATACATCACATTAATGAAATCCAAGGAAAGCAAAGAGATTACGGAAACAGAAATCATGAATAAATCGCTGTTGTCATTTTTACTCAACCAAATCAGGAATCGATTCATTAGTGACATCGAGAAGCGGTAAAATACTACTAGTAGCTTTATTGGTCCCATCAAGAAACGCTTCCGTTTCTAAGTCATCTCCATTTTTCTCTGAAAACAACAAAATAAGTACAAGTAAACTAAATAGAATATGAATAATTGTCTCTAAAATTCAATTCCTATTTCCACTAATAGTTACTGCTATGAACAAGTCCGACATAACACATTTCGGCTGTTATATTTTACTTCTGCAAGAAATGAAACAGAATCCACTTCAGAAAACTGGACACAAAAACAAACAATAAATGCATCAAATTAGGCTTTTAAAAAATTTTTAAGCCAAAGTCAATTCAGTATCAAAAGTGAAACTGATCGCATAAATTTAATAAAATGATGATTTTTTACTATGTACCTTCAACGGCCTCTGTATTTCGCTTTTGATCGTCACTTTTAACAATGTCACTTCTTACAATAAAATCATCCTCTATTTTTTCACCCGTAGTTTCAATGCTTTCCATGTCTCCACTTCCTTCGTTTTTGTGCCATTTGATCGCAAAAGTAGTTACACGAACATCATCAATACAAACCCTTCTTTGCAGCTGCAACACGCCAGAACATTATAGGATCTAAACCAGAATCATTTGTAAAGCACATGCACACTATTAAACTGGAAATAAATTTATACTTTCGCTAGAATTGGAGATGCAGGAGGTTCTTCCTGTAATTCTGGATCAGTATATTCTGTTGCAACGAACCATCCAATATTGATGAACTCTTGCTCCATGTACCTACACTTTAACAACAATACTGTTACACCAACAATTTCACTTTCTGGTATTTTGGACGGATCAGGACCATCAGCCTGCAAATAATACGAAAATATTATAACGATCTTATTATCAATTATAACCATTTCGTATATTTGAGCCCAAGGATTTTCCAAACAAGTTTTACTGACAGCTCCTTTTGATGTCTGATGAAAATTTCAGAAGATCTGCACAAATTAAGCAATCCATATCAAAACTCAAATCTACATAATTCAAGCAAAGGTAGCGTACAGCATATTAAACAGCTTAACAGGCATTAAAATAGTGACTCCCAGTGACTCCCAGTGACCTAGCTTATTTGTAGCATAGAGTTTCAAAAATAATTCTGTTAATTTGAAAATAAAGTTTAATCAAAATTTTAACGTATTAGTTGAAAAGAAAACAGCCTCGTTTTTTCTACTCACCGAGTGCTGCTCTTGCGAACCATATTTTAATTCTCGCGGATCATCGGTTGGGAACTACTGTATTAAACGGTAATATCGCTTTTCAGTTATTTAATTTTGCATCTGTACATGTTCCAAAAATATAAAAACCTCGAAAATGAACTTGTGACGCCCTTCCACAACCGGACCAACCAGAATTGAATCAAGAATTTGATCGTATGCGTTTGATTCCCCTGAACCAACATAAACTAGTTCCCAGTCCAAGTCTAAAAATAATAATGAAAAAATTAGTTTTCATAACATTTACTTGTTTTTATAATATAATTATAGAACCTTGACCAATTATAACAATACTTACAGCATGCACTATTTGCAAAGCAATGCGGTAGACTGCTATTTTTACTTCATTAAAAAATAAACAAATATCTGCAAAGAAAAAAGCACAAGGAATGAACTAACCATCTGCAAGGGGTTCGTAACACTCAAAAGTAATTTCCAACTTGAAAGGGTCACTAAATTTCCCCGGATTTTCCAGCACATTTACACTGCATACATTTACAACAGAAGCCATTTCTGAAATATCATTAAATCAATAAGCAATATCATTTGCACAGGTAGACAAGCTTATAGAATGATTAGGAAACTTCTTTTATTCGTCTAAAAGACTTCATGGATGAGAATTCCTTCCTGAGAAAAATTTCTTTCAGAATAAATCATTAACTATTTTTTGATCTACTTACGAGAAAAACATTAGAATGGTTACATTAGAATGCTAAATAATATTCTGCAATAGCATACTATTCATAAACAATTATAGTAGAAAATATCAATCTAAATCTAAACTCTTATTTCAAAAACTAACAAAAAAAATTGAACCGCAAAATTACTCCTGTACCTCTTTAAATTCCAGTTGAATCCAACCGCGGAATCCAACCAACCTTTTTTCCATTCATTTTAAACCTGTATAATCACACGGCTAAGGAATGAAAATTTTTCATCCCAATGAGAGATTTCAAGAATCTGAATAGTAATTATTTAGTATTTCATTTCAATCATCCTAAAGAAAATTAACTGATACTGTCGCGTATTTCACAACGCGAAACCTCCAATAGGTTAATAAAATAAAAAAATGTTGATGTTTAATGTCACATCCAAAGATAAGCTATTATCCTCTTTCCTACAGTAAACATAACAAAGAGCCAGCTGCAGCTATATCTTACTAAACAAAATCATTATGTAACTAAATCAAAAAACTCCTTGTTTGATGAT
Source organism: Mansonella ozzardi (assembly GCA_029876185.1). NCBI lineage: Eukaryota > Metazoa > Nematoda > Chromadorea > Rhabditida > Onchocercidae > Mansonella > Mansonella ozzardi. The sequence goes on along the minus strand of JARVGP010000517.1, from coordinate 328 downwards.
TATGCTTGCATGTAATTTATTGTGCTCTTTAAACCACACTTGCTCTACAAAGGATTTCCTTCCTTATAAGTTTCGCTTTCTTCTAACTCAGCTCATTAAGAATAGCTTTTCCCTGCCTACAATACTCAACTGCTACTATATAAATTATTAATCATCATACAATGACTATTTTTGGAGTCTACTCACATCAACAACTGGTTCTATTCTCCTCTTTATCATCATTTTTATTGTATTAATTTTAGCGTTAAATATGCGTTGTATATAATTTTACGTAATTGTCGCGTTATTTCTTTTAATAAAGGTTTAATTACCCAAGTTTGAGATTGAG